>JASTWR010000953.1:0-67409 GCA_030770355.1 Harpagoxenus sublaevis | reverse complement strand
TCCCGAAATTTAGCTCGTCGGACGCCGAACCCGGCTTGTGACATCCCACCCACGAATGAGTAGAAACTAAGCTGAGCTGGACTCGCGACGTGTATGGGCCGCTTTACGGTTATATTATTATCCAGCCGCGTAGGTTATCTCACTCCGCGCTGTCACATACCGCCGGGCCGAGGGCGCGGGGCGCCGGCAGTGCGACTGCACTCAGACTCCGTACACCAAGTGTACCCCTGGCGATACTTCGTTGCTCTAATAGAAGATGGCGCTGCATAACGTCAAGATTGTGAAAGTGACACGCAAGTCCAGCGCCGCGACGCGCTGACATTTGTTCTTTTGCGTTTGATCTACGCGGTAATAACATCGCTGTCGTGCTGTTGTATATCCGAGTGCCGAATTACTGCCGTGCTTTGTATCCGAGTGCCGAGAAGAAAGTGTTCGTGGAACGCACCCGCCTTGCTATTGCCCGTTGGGAAAGAAGAAGATTTGGATCGGATAGTATACGGTAGTTATCAAATCGGATTATAATCCGCCGTGTAAATATGTTACCTCGAAAAAATCGAAGTTATATCTTTAACCTCGAAAAAATTGAAGTAATATATTTGTACCTCGAAAAAATCCAAGTAATATATATCGAAAAAACTTAAGTAACGGGTGGTATACGTAATACCTTTGTACCTTGAAAAATAAGATATACTGTTCATATAAGATGCGTAATATTACAAAAAGGCATGATATCCGCACAAAATTACCTTTTACAAAAAGGTACAAAAAAAGACGCCAAGCACGCGTGGTGTACCTCGAAAAAATCGAAGTAATATATTTGTATCTCGAAAAAATCCAAGTAATATCTTTACCTCGAAAAAATCGAAGTAATATATTTGTACCTCGAAAAAATCCAAGTAATATCTTTACCTCGAAAAAATCGAAGTAATATATTTGTACCTCGAAAAAATCCAAGTAATATCTTTACCTCGAAAAAACCTAAGCAAAAAGTGGTACACGTACTTATCTTTGTACCTCGACAAAATCCAAGTAATATCTTTATTTAAAAAAAAATACAACCCAAGTGACACATCACAAAATTATGTTACCTTTTATTCAATCCAAGTTATTATCTAAAAAAAAAAGAAATGATCTGTAAATTGCGCCAATTATAAAAAAAGAATATATATATTGTCTCAAAAAATAATTGTTGCACTACTTTGATGAAAAATCTTTACATTGTGTTAATTAGAAAAACAATGTATAAAAACAATTTTATAACATTAAAATTTTTTATTTAAATCCAACAAGGAAATGTAAGATATTTAAACATAATTTATATTTGTATTTTTTAGTGGATATAACAATTTTATAAAATTAAAAATTTTTTAATTCAACAAGGGAAGCAAGGTACTTAAACAATTCAAAGTTTACAAGTTCATATATGTATTGTTCAATAAAATAAAACATTTAATTACAAACAATTACAGACAGAGGTCTGAGAGTTATAAACAATTATAACATTACAAAATAAACATGTTTTATTAAAATTAATACATTTTTCTTGTAAAAAAAAACTTGGCGCTGCTAGACCTCGAAATATAATAAAGTACTAGGTCGAGTTACATTAGATACAAATTAAAATTACAAGAAGCTTTTTTTTACAATGAAACATATACTAAAGAAACGTGATCGCTGTGACAACGCACGCCTCACAAATGTAAACTTATCCCTATACTTATACTATACTTAATTCTAATTGTTTTACAATATATGTAAACTTATCCTATACTTAATTCTAATTGTTTTACAGTCGCATCACTCGCCGTTACTGCCCGTATCACTCGCTCGCACATACACACGCTGATAATTATTATTATTACTCCCATTGCATTCTTCCTTGAATTATTTTTATCGTTGTCCTTACTTAGTTGAAATTATAGTACTTTATTATATTTCGAGGTCTAGCAGCGCCAAGTTTTTTTTTACAAGAAAAATGTATTAATTTTAATAAAACATGTTTATTTTGTAATGTTATAATTGTTTATAACTCTCAGACCTCTGTCTGTAATTGTTTGTAATTAAATGTTTTATTTTATTAAACAATACATATATGAACTTGTAAACTTTGAATTGTTTAAGTACCTTGCTTCCCTTGTTGAATTAAAAAATTTTTAATTTTATAAAATTGTTATATCCACTAAAAAATACAAATATAAATTATGTTTAAATATCTTACATTTCCTTGTTGGATTTAAATAAAAAATTTTAATGTTATAAAATTGTTTTTATACATTGTTTTTCTAATTAACACAATGTAAAGATTTTTCATCAAAGTAGTGCAACAATTATTTTTTGAGACAATATATATATTCTTTTTTTATAATTGGCGCAATTTACAGATATCATTTCTTTTTTTTTTAGATAATAACTTGGATTGAATAAAAGGTAACATAATTTTGTGATGTGTCACTTGGGTTGTATTTTTTTTTAAATAAAGATATTACTTGGATTTTGTCGAGGTACAAAGATAAGTACGTGTACCACTTTTTGCTTAGGTTTTTTCGAGGTAAAGATATTACTTGGATTTTTTCGAGGTACAAATATATTACTTCGATTTTTTCGAGGTAAAGATATTACTTGGATTTTTTCGAGGTACAAATATATTACTTCGATTTTTTCGAGGTAAAGATATTACTTGGATTTTTTCGAGATACAAATATATTACTTCGATTTTTTCGAGGTTATTTTATCTCGGACGCCAAAGACCCATATTGTCAGACGGAGGGTTAATCTATATAAAATGGCCAATTATAAAGTGACGCGGCAAATGCTGCATGATCTAATAATGAATGTGAAATACGAAAAAAGTAATGATATAGAAACTGTAACATAACATATAGTTTGCTAATAACATATAGTTTTCTAAGTCATGACCCCTGTGGCACTTTTTGGTACAGGGTTAGCGCCAAAACAACCTCAAAATTGGATTCAGCGACTTGAAAAACCCATTTATTGATGTAATTGAAGTTAAAATGAGCTAATTCATAATTTTCAACGTTCCGACACCCTGCAGCACCTTTTGGTTAAGGTTTGAAGCCAAAACAACCTTAAAAATGGAATCGCCATATTTGAAAACATAAGAAACAGTCGATTTCATATATTTAATGGTTACTGTGAATAAAGTTCACATTTTTCGGGAAATAGACCACTGTGCGGCGGGCCCTAACGCGGTACCCCTTCCCCGCGGACCCTACGCGGACGTCTATTAAGCTGACAGCCACTTTAGCATAATCGAACAAAACATATACAGAAATTTAGTGCTTTTTTGTTGCTAATTTGTTGCTCTATTCGGGATTTTGTTGCTGCAGCCATTTTGGAAAAAACAGTGGCTGTGCTAGCTTAAGTTTAAGTTAGCACAGCCACATGAAAAAAGAACATAAATTAAAAAACAGGGTCATATTTATTTAGTGCTATTTTGTTGCTAATTTGTTGCTCCATTCCCACATCCGTTGTACCACCCCTACCATGAGAAAACTACCCCTAATTAATCCCATCTAGCACAACACTGTCAAAATTCCAATTTCAAGAAATATCTCGACGGATTATATTATTTTGATTTTGTTGCTTCACATTTTTATCAATCCCGATTTTGTTGCTCCACCCCTATCATCAGAAAACTACCCCCCGATACTCCTATCTAGCACAACACCTTACAACTCGAATTTTTAGGACATTCTCGACGGATTATATTATTATGATTTTGTTACTTCACATTTTCATCAATCCCGATTTTGTTGCTCCACCCGTATCATCAGAAAACTACCCCCCCCCCCCCCCCATACTCCTATTTAGCACAACACCTTACAGATCGAATTTTTAGGACATTCTCGACGGATTATATTATTCTGATTTTGTTGCATTTCCATTGATCCCGATTTTGTTGCTCCACCCCTATCATCAGAAAATTACCCCCCGATACTCCTATTTAGCACAACACCTTACAGCTCGAATTTTTAGGACATTCTCGACGGATTATATTATTCTGATTTTGTTGCTTTACATTTCCATCAATCCCGATGTTGTTGCTCCACCCCTATCATCAGAAAACTACCCCCCGATACTTCTATCTAGCACAACACCTTACAACTCGAATTTTTAGGACATTCTCGACGGATTATATTATTCTGATTTTGTTGTTTCACATTTCCATCAATCCCGATTTTGTTGCTCCATCCCTATCATCAGAAAACTACCCCCCGATACTCCTATCTAGCACAACACCTAACAACTCAAATTTTTAGGACATTCTCGACGGATTATATTATTTTGATTTTGTTACTTCACATTTCTATTGATCCCGATTTTGTTGCTCCACCCCTATCATCAGAAAACTACTTCCCGATACTCCTATCTAGCACAACGCCTTACAACTCGAATTTTTAGGACATTTTCGACGGATTATATTATTCTGATTTTGTTGCTTCGCATTTCCATTAATCCCAATTTTGTTGCTCCACCCATATCATAACAAAACTACCCCCCGACACTCCTATCTAGCACAACACCTTACAGCTCGAATTTTTAAAACATTTTCGACGAATTATATTATTTTGCAATACAAAGGAAATAGCCATACGGTCCAAGCTTGGATCATAGGCAGCTCAATATAATTATTTTCAATATGTATTTAATACGCGTATTTTCCAAACTATTAAACTGCGCGCCGATTATTTGTCGGACTTAAAACACAGCTATTGTTGGAACATTAGAAATTTATAATGTTCCAACAATAGCTGTGTTTTAAGTCCGACAAATAATCGGCGCGCAGTTTAATAGTTTGGAAAATACGCGTATTAAATAAATATTGAAAATAATTATATTGAGCTGCCTAAGATCCAAGCTTGGACCGTATGTCTATTTCCTTTGTATTGATTTATATCTTAACGGTCTTAACATATATTGTTTATTCACGTCGCCTGAGAAAAACGTTCAAATTATTGTTATCCGGTTATTGCGATAAATATTACCACATGCCCCGGTAATCGAATTGGTAAGACGCACGAACGGAATGCGGGAGATTCCAGGTTCGAACCCTGGCTGGGGTAATATTTTTCGCAATAAGTTTTTACAGTGTTTTTAATAATAATTCGATATCGATTTAATTAGGGAAGGGAGAGGGAATTTCTAATGTTCCATCAATAGCTGTGTTTTAAGTCCGACAAATAATCGGCGCGCAGTTTAATAGTTTGGAAAATACGCGTATTAAATACATATTAAAAATAATTATATTGAGCTGCCTAAGATCCAAGCTTGGACCGTATGGCTATTTCCTTTGTATTGCAAAATAATATAATTCGTCGAGAATGTTTTAAAAAATTAGAGCTGTAGGTGTGTGCTAGATAGGAGTGTCGGGGGGGTGTTTTGTTTAAATGGGTGGAGCAACAAAATTGGGATTGATGAAAATGTGATGCAACAAAATCATAATAATATAATCCGTCGAGAATGTCCTAAGAATTCGAGTTGTAAGGTGTTGTGCTAGATAGGAGTATCGGGGGGTAGTTTTCTGATGATAGGGGTGGAGCAACAAAATCGGGATTGATGAAAATGTAAAACAACAAAATTAGAATAATATAATCCGTCGAGAATGTCCTAAAAATTCGAGCTGTAACGTGTTGCTAAATAGGAGTATGGGGGGGGGGGGTAATTTTTCTGATGATACGGGTAAAGCAACAAAATCGGGATTGATGAAAATGTAAAGCAACAAAATCATAATAATATAATCCGTCAAGAATGTCTTAAAAATTCGAGCTGTAAGGTGTTGTGCTAGATAGGAGTATCGGGCGGTAGTTTTCTGATGATAGGGGTGGAGCAACAAAATCGGGATTGATGAAAATGTGAAGCAACAAAATCAAAATAATATAATCCGTCGAGATATTTCTTGAAATAGGAATTTTGACAGTGTTGTGCTAGATGGGATTAATTAGGGATAGTTTTCTCATGGTAGGGGTGGTGCAACGGATGTGGGAATGAAGCAATAAATTAGCAACAAATTAACAACAAAATAGCACTAAATAAATATGACCCTGTTTTTAAATTTATGTTTTTTTTTCATGTGGCTGTGCTAACTTAAACTTAAGCTAGCACAGCCACTGTTTTTTCCAAAATGGCTGCAGCAACAAAATCCCGAATAGAGCAACAAATTAGCAACAAAAAAGCACAAAATTTCTGTATATTTTGTTCGATTATGTTAAAGTGGCTGTGTCAGCTTAATAGACGTCCCTACGCGGCCCTAACGCGGCACCGCTCCCCCGCGGACCCTACGCGGCCCTAACGCGGTACCCCTCCCCTTCGTGACGTCAGCCCCCTCGCCATCCAACTTATCCCCCCCCTCTGGTCCGGGTGCACCAAAATCCCCCCTCGCGTGACGTCATCCCCCTCCCCCGCATGACGTCATTCCCTTCGCCCCTCGATTACCCCCCCCCCCGCCCCTCACCCCCCTCAGAGCTCCCGATCCAGAACCGGTGATCCTATACTACTCCCGTCAATTTGTCATTTCCCGATAGTTTAATATTTCTAAGCATCAAACTCAACTTTCGCCGAACTTGCGGGTATTTTCGTCGCGCTTATTCGAGACGCTCAAAACAAGTCCATCCGACCGTTCGCACGCCTATCATCATCATTGTTCACGTGCAAATCGAGACGTCGATATCTGTTGGAAATTGTGAATATAACTACGTTCGGTGAATCTATGTTAATATTTATTTCATGCGATATTGGCGGTTACCAACCTCAGCGTTTCGCGCCACAAAACGGCACGATATATTTGTTAAGCACACACGTGTAAAGTAATCTGATTTATATTAAACAATTTTGTCCAAGTATAACGGTGTTCACTCTGTAAAAACCTACAGGTTATGGGCCCAGGCGTGAGACAGCTTGTTGCACAATAATATACAGCAGAGAAAAGCAAGTAAGCGATTCGAGTAGAGTTCTACGTGCGGTTAATCTAACTTGCCGCGCGGGCTTACAAGACGACGAGAATTTCGGCTAGCAAGAGACCGAAAAATATTACACGTGTCCGTCGAGAGGTATTATCCTACGAACCAGCACATTACGATGATGGCATCATCATCGGTAGTTCCGATCATAGACAAATTACGTGGTCATGACAATTACACGACTTGGAAGTTCGCGATGCAGGCGTATCTTTAACTCGATGATTTATGGGAAGTCATATCAGGTGAAAAAGAGGATGCGAAACAGGATAAAAGGGCACTCTCAAAGATAATATTGACGGTAGAATCGATAAATTACTGCCATATACAAAACGCGAAAAGTGCGAAAGAAGCATGGAATGCTCTAGAAGCTGCCTTCGAAGATTCTGGACTGACAAGGCGAGTAGGCTTACAACGAAAACTAGTTACCACTCAGTTGAGTAATTGTACATCAGTCAATGAGTACGTAGATCAAGTCACCAGCACCGCGCACAAATTGAACGACATTGGCTTCAAGGTTGCTGACGAGTGGATAGGAACCCTATTACTTGCAGGGCTTCCAGATAACTATAGGCCCATGATAATGGGGCTGGAGAGCTCAGGTGTACCGATCACAAGAGATGCAATCAAGGTAAAACTTTTACAAGATGTCCGGATACATGAAGAAGCGAAGAATAGCAGCAGCAAGACAGCGATGTACGCCAAGAAGAATCGGAAAGGCGGAGGACCGCCCAAATGCTATGTGTGTAATAAGCCAGGCCATTTCGCAAAGAATTGCAGAAGGAACAAGTATGAAGAAAAGAAGCCCAACGGCAATAAAGAAAAGAAGAAAGAAGAGAAGAAATAAAAAGCATTTATGGCACACAAGGAAAAGGAAGATAGTCACGCTCAAGAATGGTTTTTAGACTCAGGATCATCCTCACACATCACAAAGGATCACAATAATCTAACAAATGTGACACCAAAGACTGACGTTTTAATTACTGCAGCAAATAATATAAATTTTGCTTTCAGATCGATAGGCACCGCCGAGATACAAGTTACAAATGGACGGGAAGTATCGAGTGTCGCCATAAAAGAAGCATTATACGTACCTGAAACCGCTGCAAACCTTTTGTCTGTTAGCAAGATAGTCAGAAAAAGACATGTCGTCATTTTCGACTCACATGGTGGACAAATCAAGGATAAAAATGGTGAGGTCGTTGCTACTGCATCCGAGGTAAACGGTATTTATAAAATTAATCAACCGTTGAAAACTAAAATTCAATTTTATTTGGCTGAGGATAAAACAGGTATCCTATGGCACAGACGTATGGGCCATTTAAATAGAAAAGGCATGTCGCTATTAAAAAATATGTCTACTGGATTAGGCCAGGTGAAGATTTGACCAACGATGTCCCCTATGAGGATTGCATTACGGGTAAACATGCAAGAGATCCAATGTGAGTAAAAGACGTTCTAATCATCGTTTGGAACTAATCCATTCAGATCTTTGCGTCCCTATGGAACAGAAATCAATCGGTGGTAGCAGATATTTTCTAACGTTTGTTGACGACTATAGTAGATACTTATATGTTATATGCTCGAACACAAGGATCAGGTGCCAGAGACGTTCCTAGAATTCAAGAACATGGTAGAAAGACAAACAGGAGAGAAGATAAAGATTCTCAGGACTGATAATAAGAAAGAATATGTAAATCAGAGACTGAAGACAATCTTGAAGGACAACGGCATCGTTCATCAACTGACAATGAGGTACACTCCACAACAAAATGGTCTAGCGGAGCGTGTAAATCGCTCAATAGTAGAAAAGGCTCGTACACTACTAGCAGACGCAGGACTAGGCAAGAAATATTGGGGAGAAGCCGTGTCAACTTCTGTCTACCTACTAAACTGTTCACCAACAAAGAGATTATGGAATAAAACACCATACGAAGCTTGAACGAATGAAAAACCAGACCTATCACACTTACGTATATTTGGATGTGAGGCTATGGCTCAAATTCCCAAGGAGTTAAGAAAGAAATGGGATCCAAAATCGCAAAAATTACTATTCATGGGTTACTGCGAAAATAGGAAAGGACATAGATTGATTAATCCTACAGATAAGAAAATTTTTTTCAGTCGAGATGTGAAATTCCTTAAAA
Organism: Harpagoxenus sublaevis; assembly: GCA_030770355.1. Lineage (NCBI taxonomy): Eukaryota > Metazoa > Arthropoda > Insecta > Hymenoptera > Formicidae > Harpagoxenus > Harpagoxenus sublaevis. Next base: position 58,285 of record JASTWR010000953.1, on the reverse strand, counting down.
AGAGGAAAAATTATTCGAAGGATGAGACTGAGATAATAAACGCTATACCTATTGAAAATTGCGAAGCTGAAAAAGAAGAAGAAGCCGAGGAAGTAGCAAGAGACACAGATGGAAGCGAAAAAAGCGAGGACACTGAAAATTATGTAAGCTTAAGTGACGAGGAAGAAGAATCAATAGAAAAGTCAATAGAAGAGCCAAGACGTTCTAAGAGAGAAAAAAAACCGGTAAAAATGCCAGACTATATAACTTACTACGCTTCAAATTTTGAAAGGAGAACAGAACCGCTGACGGTGGAAGAGGCTTTGCAAAGACCTGATGCTCAAGGCTGGAGAGAAGCTATGAAGAGCGAGATGAATTCTCTGGTGAAGAACAAGTCTTACAAAAAAGTAACGTTACCAGCGGGTAAAGAAGTGCTGAAGACAAAATGGGTACTTACAGAGAAGAGAGACAAAGCGGGAAAGAAGAAACTTAAAACCCGTTTAGTAACAAAAAGTTGCAGTCAAAAGCAAGGCATCAACTAAACATTTTACCCGGTTGTGAAGTATGCATCACTGAGATATTTATTCTCACTAGCTGCTAAGAAAAATTTGAGAATAGACCACATTGACGTAACGGCGGCATACTTGCAAAGTGATTTAAATAAAGAAATCTATGTACAACCACCTGGAGATAGTAAAGGAGACACCGGGAACGATAGAAAAGTATAGCGCTTGAAGAAAGCAATACATGGGTTAAAACAGAGTGGAAGGCGTTGGAACGAAAAACTCCACACCGTTCTAACTGCTCTGGGACTGACGCAATGTAAAAGCGACCCATGTATATATACATTGAAAAACAATGCAAGTCAGGTATTGATTGTAGCAGTATATGTCGATGACCTATTTATATTCTCGAATCAGAAAGGATTACGAGAGAACATCAAGAAAAACTTGCAGAAACACTTCAAGATGAAAGATGGTATTGCTAAGAGATGTATAGGCATGAATATCTCGAAAAACACTGAAAAAAGAAAACTATAGGTCGACCAGAAGGACTACATCGAAGCATTACTCACGAAGCACCAGATGATGGACTGTAAAGCAGTAGACACACCACTAGAGCCGGGATTGGACTTTAACAAGAGCAACAGCGATGTAAATATGAACATTCCTTATAAAGAGACCATAAGTAGCTTATTGTATTTGTCACAGATAAGTAAACCAGACATTGCATTTGCGATCAGTTTGTTAAGTAGATTTAATAATTGCCATACCGCGACTCATTGGAATGCAGTAAAACGCGTTCTCAGATACTTAAAAGGTACGTTAGATTATAGATTAGAATTCAATAGTGAATCGAATTTTGATGCGTATAGTGATGCAGACTAGGGCAATAAATTAAACGATAGATACTCTGTCACAGGTTCATGCGTTAAAGTAAAGGAGGACTTATTTCGTGGTATAGTAAAAGACAAAAGAATGTCGCTTTATCGACCACAGAAGCCGAATATATGGCACTTTCTTTTAAGGTACAAGAGGCTCTGTGGATTAAGCAGTTAATTAATAAAATAAGCAGCGAGGTTCAGAAACCTTTACTCATACATTGTGATAATGTGGGGGCAATACATCTAGCAAAAAATACTGTCACTAGTCAGAGGTCGAAGCATATAGATATAAGGCACCATTTTGTTAGAGATCACATAAACAGGGGTGATGTAAAAGTAGATTATATGGAGTGGCACCCGTTTGACCACGTTGATATTGATCACGGTCCCGATTGACTACGTTGAAATTGACCACATTGCGATTGACCATGTTGTGATGTACCACGGTTCCGATTGACCACCGTCCCGATTGACCACCGTCCCGATTGACCACCGTCCCGATTGACCACAGTCCCGATTAACCACGGTCCCTATTGACCACGTTGAGATTGACCACGTTGAAAATGACCACGTTGCGTTTGACCACGTTAATATTGACCACGTTGCGATTGACCACGGTTTTGATTGACACGGTCCCGATTGACCACCGTCCCAATTGACCACGGTTCCGATTGACCACAGTCCCGATTGACGATTAGTGACGCGCTTTAAAAGTATTTAATTGTTTAAAGCGCGTCACTAACCTATATAGTTAGTTCGGGACGGTGGTCAATCGGGACCGTGGTCAATCGGGACCGTGGTCAAACGGGACGGTGGTCAATCGGGACCGTGGTCAATCGGGACCGTGGTCAATCGGGACTGTAGTCAATCGGGACTGTGGTCAATCGGGACGGTGGTCAATCGAAACCGTGGTCAATCGGGACGGTGGTCAATGGGGACCGTGGTCAATCGGGACGGTGGTCAATTGGGACCGTGGTCAATCGGGACGGTGGTCAATCGGGACCGTGGTCAATCGGAACGGTGGTCAATCGGAACCGTGGTCAATCGGGACTGTGGTCAATCGGGACCGTGGTCAATCGCAACGTGGTCAATCGGAACCGTGGTCAATCGGGACTGTGGTCAATCGGGACAGTGGTCAATCGCAACGTGGTCAATCGCAACGTGGTCAGTTTCAACGTGGTCAATTGCAACGTGGTCCATCGGGACCGTGGTCAATATTAACGTGGTCAAACGGGACGCTCCCGATTATATGTGTAGCGAGTTGATGCCAGCTGATGTGTTGACTAAACCTTTGACTAAGGTGAAACATAATTCCTGCGTTAAGTTTTTTGGTTTGAAGTAAAATATTTTAATTTTAATTTTCTTGCGTTAAAGACTTAGTAGAAGAATAATTTTCTTTTAAGTCATATTCATGTGGGGGTGTTGGAAATCGTGAATATGACTACGTTCGGTAAATCTATGTTAATTCTTATTTCATGCGATAGGCGGTTACCAACCGCAGCGTCCCGCGCCACAAGACGGCACGATATATTCGTTAAGCACACACGTGTACAGTAATCTAATTTATATTAAACAATTTTGTTCAAGTATAACGCTGTTCACTCTGTAAAAACTTACAATATTAAACGGCTGATCGGCCGTTACCCGTCAGCCGAATTTTGACCTCATTAGCCAAAAATTGTAACGGGGGGTGCGAAGACTCAGGAACATTCTGGAAACCAAAAGATTAAAACCGCGTCTTTGCGTCCTCCGGACCACACGTTTGCAGTCTAACGGCGTGTCTACTCCGAACAATCATTTCACGGAAAGCGAATCTCTCCGTTCTCGCAGGGCATCGACGCATTCGCGCTTAACGCTACGGGAGTTCCGCGAAAGCCTGAGTCGTCGCTCGACTCATACTCGCGACCGGCGAGACTGAATATTTTCTTTTTTGTTCGTATTCTGATTAATTTTATAGAATAAGTAAGAATTCTTGCTCGCGTCTTTATTTCACTTTCTTCTTCCTTTAAATTCTCCCGCCCAAAACCTATTCGACCCGCGCTCACGGACACTCGCGAACAGTGAACAATACACGAATTGTTAGTTATGCGTATTTATTAAGAACGAGGAAAATATATAAACGTAATAAACGTGAATTTCTCGTGTGACGTCATAGACAAGAACTGGGCACGTATTATGGAACTTTTCGGAATGGATTCCGATCGGAATTGTTCAGTTGTTTCCTAGATTTCTATTGTGTTTTCTAAGGAAAACGGAATAATTCCGATCGGAATCCATTCTAAAAAGTTCCATAATACGTGCCCTAAAGAAGAACTTAGAACATAAAAATAATAAAGAAGCGACACAATCACATCTCTAGAAAACTTACTAGCGCCACCCTAAGACAATAATGGCTCTATCTGCATGAATCATTCTTTATCTAGTATCTAGTAAATACTATAATGAACAAAGCTATTTACAACAAAGTACTCGTACTTATTCTTTATACGGAAACCACTTTAAATTTTCTTTTACTTAAAAGTACAAATATAGGCGGGGAGAAGCTACGCCCCTCCCCCTCAAGCAGGGGTAGGTAAAGGTGGACCTCCTTTCGCGTGAAAAGTTGAAAACCCGAATCGTACAATGATAGACCTCGTTTCATCCTGTAAGCAAGGGTGGGGTGGGGTGGATCTCGTTTCTCGTGGATGGTTCTCTGAACAGCATTGTACGATTCAGATTTTTAACTTTCCACGCAAACGGAGGTCCAGCCCCGCCCACACGTAGACCGGTATTCATAAGTCGGTAATCATAGTCGGTTCTTATATTTAAGACCGTCTTAAGTTCAATCTTAAGATGTCATGAACCAATCACAGGGCCGTATTAGCGTCTTAAGACATTACTTAAAACGGTCTTAAAATAAGATCCGACTATAAATACCGGCCATAGTTATTTAAGACCGTCTTAAGTTCAATCTTAAGATGTCATGAACCAAACACAGGTCCGTATTCATAGTCGAGTCCCAAGTCAACACTTAAGACAATCTTGATCAAGTCAGTCTTATTCAATCCAGACCAACTTAAAATCAGTAGATTTTAATTGAGTCACTATCGGGTGTTTATGATTTGCGTTTATCAGCGTTTCATTATTACAGTACGTATAACGAAGCAAGCGAAAATTTTCTTTTTGTGTTAAATATTGTTACATCATCAATTTTGTAGGTCATGCCTGCGACATGTAGCGTACCTGAAAAGTATAGTATAGTATTGAAACTCGTTCTTTCTGAACACTCTGTATATGCCACAAACTATTGTATAGGAGTCTGTAGTAGTCTGTACTATAGCATATTTTGACCCAAATCAATATAGCGGCAGGCTTCCTGGCTGAGACGCCTGTTAACGGTCTATTATGTGTATAGAAATCTGTGATATCAACAAATAACTTCCTTTATGTCGCTTTGTACGTTACATTAGGGGGTCAGGGCACATATTATGAAACTTTTCGGATTGGATTCCGATTGGAATTATTCCGTTTTCCCTAGAAAACGCAATAGAAATCTAGGAAACAACTGAACAATTCCGATCGGAATCCATTCTGAAAAGTTCCATAGGCCGGTATTCATAGTAGGATCTTATATTTAAGACCGCCTTAAGTACTATCTTATTGTAAGATATCATGAACCAATCACAGATCCGTATTACCGTCTTAAGGCATTACTTAAGACGGTCTTGAAATAAGATCCGACTATGAATACCGGCCATAATACGTGTCCAGCAGCTAGTAATTCCACTGCTGTACGCTAGGTTGTAACACTTTATAATCTAGTGTCACGACTTTTTACGCGCGGGCGCAAGCCGGATCAAAAGGGGACGGGAAAGAGTCAAATGTTAGGCCTCTCGAGTATGTCCCTCGCACGAATTCTTCGCAAAACGACACGAAGTGGTGGGCGCCAGACGCGGAAGACCGCGTCCACTAAATACTGCAGTTCGCTAAATATTTATCGCGACGACTCCAATACTTCTACTTGCGAAGTTCACCAAAACACAATTAATTATTCACGGAGACTCAAAAGTAATTATTCGTGCAAGGGCCGACCTAACGGTAGAGGGGCAGGGCAAGGCGAGGCAGCGCGAAAGGTAGACGGGATGGCGGCCAAATGATTCGCCACACAGTATAATATAACAAAATAATGTAACGTTTATTACTGGAATATGATAAAGTAGATCGTTGGAACAGTTATTCAATAATAGAGGGCTGATTAATAATATTTAGAATAATTCGCGGGGTAACAATAATAAAAATAAGTGAGGCAATTGCCCCGACCTACCGAACTGTAATCAAGCTCGATCACAAGATACTAAAGTGTAAACAGAATGTGAAATAATATCAAGCGCGAGTATAACGCGATGAATAATCTCGAAACGCGAATGATACGCGACAACAAATAACGCAAAATCAGACGGAAAATCTACTGGAACTCATGAACGTAATAATTAGCTAAATTGTAATAATCTCTGGATCGTTAAGGAACAAAGAAATGAAACTAAACCGTGAGATCCAAGTAATATTCGCGATACTTCCTCGTAATCAAAACGTCAACTCTGTGAATACTACAAATAACGACGCGAGAGATCGACGATCAAGTATAATATCTGTGTGCACCAATAGAGCGCGACAACTCATTTACGCGAGATCGTAACTCGCCAAGGAAACCATTAATCACGCGAGAATCGCAATAACTCGCTATTGGTCACATTCCAAAATTTACTCCTGTCTGTTCTGTCGCCTGGGTTTTTACGCCGCTCAGGCGTGAACTCGTCGCACGCGCGATGCAATTAACGGACGCAATAGGGCACGCAAATCAGGAAAATCTTTAATGATTTAATAGCAACGCAAGAAAACCTCCGATAACGCGAATAACGGTCAGAAACAACACAACGAATATACCAGTGTAGCGCAAAGAAGCGCCAAGTAATACTCCGACCGAAACAATAATGCGAAATAATATTCGCGAATCTAATACACAAGAATATTGGACGCGAATAATGGCACAAAACAAATACGCGGCAGCGAATAACGCAAAATAATATCTGAATAGCGCGAATAGCGCAAGATAGTACCGACTGTAACGTAAATAATAACGCGAAAGAATCTCGGGAATAACATAAATAATAACACACAATAATATCGCAAATAGTGAGTAACGCAATACTCAATGGATATGCCGGAGAGAACGGCGCAACATAGCAACGCGACAATAATGCGCGACGAACATGCAAAAACACGCGGAATTCGGGCGCGGCGTGACTCGCACGTTGGGACGTGGCGACGGAAAAGCGAGCGCAAACGCGGACGCGACCCGGGACGGCACTACGCAATCAAGGGCGCAAAGAGGTCGAACTCTAATCGGAACGCGAGCAGATACGTGTTTGCGCCCAAGGTTGGGAAAGTTACTTTGTAGAAGTATCTAGTTAGTTTTTTTCATTGAAAAAGTAACTAGTTACAGTTACAAGTTACCGACTTTGAAAAGTAACATGTTACAGTTACAATAACTCAAAAAGTAACGAGTCGTTACTTTTCAGTTACTTTCTTGCAATAAATCTGTACTATCATTTTAAATATATAAGAATCTTATATTTCAAACTTTACTTAATTAATAATTTATTATGTACTACATACTTAATTATGTCACCTTATACAGGATGTTTCCGGGTTAAACGGCCAAACTTGACATATGAGTTTAGGATCTCAAAACAAGAAAAACTTTCTTCTGGAGGTATGCTCGCAAACACTTCGTTCAAGAGATATTTACTTTTGAAGTTGCAGAACTATTATAAATAAATAATTTCAAAATAAAGTAAGTTTATCCTCAACAGTAATCATAATGTACAGTAATCAAAATTATAATCATTATCTTCTAATCTTCTTTATTGCTAAACATTAATCAAAATAATAATTATTCTTTTTACTGCTTAACAATAGTAATCAAAATTAAAATAATTATCCTCTTTACTGCTTTATAGTAATCAAAATTTAAGTAATAAATATCTTGTTCAAAATAATTTAACACCAATATATTTTTTGAATAAAATGTTCTCAAGCAAAAAGTGTATAAAATGCTTGTATGAAAAATGTATGAAATGACCTTTAATCATAACAAAAACGGAAGCTAGTGCAAGCGTACGAAGGAATAACAAACGCACAATGTCAATTAGCCACTTGTTCTTTTACTGATAGGTGCAACGCTTGTCTCTGGGCTAGAAGCTATCATTCTGAACAAAATATTTAATACTTAAATTTTGGTTACTGTAAAACAATAAAGAGGATAATTATTTTGATTTTGATTACTGTTAAGCATATAATAAAGAGAATAATTGTTTTGATTTTGATTACTGTTTAGCAGTAAAGAGAATACAAAAAATATTTAGATTTAATTTTATCAGATATATTCGATAGTCATTATTAGAGAAAGAGAGAGAGAGAAAGAGAGAGAGAGAGAGAGAAAGAGAGAGAGAGAAAGAGAGAGAGAGCGAGAAACGCGAACAGTAAACGCGAGCGTGACCGCGAGAAAGAGTAATACGTACGATAGACATAACCTCGCGACCCTCGCACAGGGTGTATCCAAGGAACCAGCCATCCGCAAGGCACAAACTTTGTCATTCCAGCACTGCACTTCGTTGTTCGTTCGGAGTGTTCGGACGCGACGACGCGGACGGAATATTTCTTGACGACGCGGACGTCTAAAGCGACCCATAACATGTACGAGTATGATTCGCGAGCCGGACTCAAACGTTTTTCCCCACACACACACTCCCGAATAGTCCCGAAATTTAGCTCGTCGGACGCCGAGCCCGTCTCGTGACATCCCATCCACAACGAATAGAAACTAAGCCGAGCCGGACTCGCGACGTGTATGGGCCGCTTTACGGTTATGTTTACTGTCACGCAACTCAGATCGATCTCTCTTGCGAACGCGATTAATCGAAAATCAAGCCATCTGCAGAGCGTGATGCGGAGCCATCTGCAGTCAAAGTAGTGAAACGGACAAGATTTTTATATATATATGTTATATGTCCGACGTGGACGTTTCTTAAATGAAAATTTTCAGGATCGGAATTTGCATCGTAATATCTCCGCTCGTAGGGCACGTAGCAGAGAAATAAAAACACTTTTCTTATATAAATTTGGTCCCAGCTATCCATTTAGGCTAGTTAGAACTCGATCCGTTCGCTGGTTATCGAGATCTAAAAATCTCTGGTACTCGCAACTCGTCGCGTCGCGTATATAGAGCCACGGCTGTCTCGCTCCGCGCGTACTTGGCGCGAGACACTACCGTGTCTCTTGATAAACCTATATTATTTCGAAATTATTTATTCCTAATTTTGTAACTTTAGAAGTTAATATCTCTTGAACGAAGCGTTTGCGAGCATACCTCTAGAGGAAAAATTTTCTTGTTTTGAGATCCTTTTTACTCATATTTTAAGTTTGGTTGTTTAACCCGGGAACACCCTGTATAATATAAAACATAGTATAATTAAATTTTTTTAAATTAATAAAACTTTTAATAAAAAGTTGGTAATTATGCAGTAATACGGACCACCCTCCGATGACCTTGACCTTGACATATGTTGCCAAGGTCATGACCCTGAGTGACCTTCAAAAGGTTTTAGCCGTCGCTCGTTGTTTGTTAAAAAGTTATTAACAAAAAAAGTTTGACAAATATAACAGTTATTTTGAGTATTGAAAGGCATAAACGACCTTGACCTTGACATATGTTGTCAAGATCACCCTCTTGAGTAATCTTCAGAAGGTTTTAGCTGGCGGTCATTGTTTATTAAAAAGTTATAAACAAAAAAAGTTTGGTGAGAAAAAATATTTAAAGCAGTGAATTGTTGGTATATTGAAAGGAAAGTTATTTAAAGCAGAGAATAGTTGGTATATTGAAAAGTATATACACAATTTTATGTATTAGAAAGCGTGAATACAAATATTCTCTACTTTAATCATGGCAAAAGCATGTTAAAGCTTTGTTAAAGCAAATAATAGTTGGTTATTGACAAAAGCTATAGGTTAGTGACGCGCTTTACAAGTATGTTCTTTGTAAGTTGAAAAACATACTCTCTATTCTCTGCTTTAACGAAAAGACTGTTCAATATATCAACGATTCGCTGCTTTAAATGAAATTCCTTCGTTCATACATGATTATTTCCACATACATATCAGTCGTTCATGTCTTGTAGTACTCAAAATAACTGCTATATTTGTCAAACTTTTTTTGTTAATAACTTTTTAACAAACAACGAGCGACGGCTAAAAACTTTTGAAGGTCACTCAGGGTCATGACCTTGACAAAATATGTCAAGGTCGAGGTCATCGGAGGGTGGTCCGTATTACTGCATAATAATTACCAAAAAGTTGACGTGGCAATTATTCGATTTGAAGAATTGATACAATTCTTTTCTTGCGGACTCGAGACTTCTCTTATTTGTTGATTAAAAACAAAAAAATATAAAGTATAAAATAAGAATATAAAGTAACTATTAGAGTAACTATTAAATTACCCAGCAAACACGGGTATATTATTATTATATTATCTTGATAAAACGGAATGTAACAGAAAATATATCAAGAATGTAGTGGTTATGTACACGTTAGTGGTAATTTCCTACATTTTTTTCTCCAGTTTCCTATTGCAGTTATATAACATTATGTAAGGCATACATAACGTGTAATATACTCTTCGACGATGTTACAAAATGGTTATATAACAACAATTGCATTGTTACACACTCGTTAGCAAATGTAAATATCATAATTAATATCAAATTGCGTGTTTTAAATTAATTTCAAGCAAAACTAAATAAAATTTATTGATTAGTTTTGCATGTAATTAATGACAGAATTTGATATTTATACAAATATTAAATTCTGTAATTAATTACATGCAAAACTAATCAATAAATTTTATTTAGTTTTGCTTGAAATTAATTTAAAACACGCAATTTGATATTTATGATATTCACATTTGCAACAAGTATGTAACAATTGAAATTATTAGATATTGCTCTAAATTAAATAATAAACCAGTAATTATATATATATGAGGCTTTCATATCTTTATTATTATATATATATATATGTATTATGCAAATTTTATGAAACAGATATAATTATTAATAATAAAATAGAGTTACATATTTTGTTGCAAAAGTAATTCTTTTTTTCAATCAAAATGAGTTTCTTAACTTATTTATACATATATATACGTACGTACATACAACATGAGTGTATATATGTGTTTGGGTGTGTGTAATACAATATATTTACGTACATATATGTATATTATTAATATCACCTGCAACCAGAATTGCAATAAAAGACGCGGTCATACATCTTTCTTATAGACTAACAATAAGTTGTACACTTCTTTTTCTACGTATAAAACTAACATGAAAAAAAGTAAAATCTGACAATGTTCGAGCAAAAACTAAAAATAACAATTAAGATACATGTACATATACATATGTATGTACAATGTATTTACATACATATTAATATCACCCGCAACAATCTATAAAGTTCAGTCTGTAGTATTATCACAACTATATGTAGAACAAATATAGATAACCTGACTTAAAACTCTGAATTGCGATAAAAGACGCAGGCATACATCTTTCTTATAGACTAAGTTGTACACTTCTTTTTCTACGTACAAAACTAACATAAAAAAAATAAAATGGGACAATGTTCGAGCAAAAACTAAAAATGACAATTAATTAAATACATGTACATATCACCTGCAACAATCTATGAGTTACAGTCTCTAGGATTATCACAACTATGCAGAAGAACAAATATAGATAACCTGACTTAAAACTCTGAATTGCGATAAAAGACGCAGGCATACATCTTTCTTATAGACTAACAATAAGTTGTACACTTTTATTCCTCCAGAGGTTTACCGCTGTTATGCAATTTCTTCTTTATCTTTTGCATGTAATTTTCAATCTTAAAGCAACTAAAATTATCTAATAAAACAAAATTATTTACATCCTTTACAAGATGAACAAGATTGTGAACATTATGAGATATATATTCATCACCATAAATACTTCCAAAGTTGGAAACAAACCACAATAACAGTGAATCTGCATAAGCGTTAAATTTGAAATACAATTGCGGATCAATTAATATTCCTATAGCAACACAAAGACAAACGAAGTGAGTATATAGGCAGTCGAAGATAATGGCTGCGTTCGGGGAGCGCGCTATTAGCGCTATTTGCTTGTTCTATCCTTGTTTTACCTCTAGTGAGCGATAAAGATAGAATGACGCTGTTAGCGCTAATAGCGTCTCCCCGAACGCGCCCAATATTGGTTTCATTACGACAATTCCAGTGTACAATAAAAATTGCCGAAATTCCGTGGCCTTCCACCTGTCTACGTCACGTAAATCTCTGGGTTTCCTTGCAAATTCCGATAGTATACATGCCTTGATTGCGAGTAAATAATCTGAAATAATAATATTAATAATATAATAATATTAATTGTCTGACTTGAGTGTCCGATAATTCATCAGAAGCAGACATATTATGAAAAGCCTGCAACCACTCTGAAACTTTCTCTTTACCATCAAAGTCACTGGGTAGTATACTGAGGCGATTCATGGTGTCCATGAAATCTCTTAGATCCGGGTGCAGTTGATCCATGGCTTTGATTTCCAGTCGTAATTTATCCATGAGTGTGATAAACAGCGAAACAATGTCGGCAATGCATTTAGAAGTATTGTCCTTGTCGTCTTTTATCGTGTTTGGCCTGTCCTCCTTGATTCTCTCGAGGGCAGCGGGACAATCTAAGCGGAATGCTCTGGAGAAGGTATCAATTGTTGGGAATTGATCGCTTTGTACCTATAACAAGAAAATGGAGTTTATATATTCTCCGTTAAATATACTTGAGTTTATATACTATTCTTCATTAAATATACTCGATAAATATAAAAATAACGTATATAAAGGGACTCATTAATTCTTAATTTATGCACTGAACGCTGACCTGTTTAAACGCAGCTCTATATTGCAATAACAGTTTGCTACACGCTTCCGTGTATTCCTTTGGCATAACGCAGACCCTGATGTAATGCTGGGTCTACATAGTGGTTGTAAGATGTAAGCAGTAAGCTATTGATCAACCACAGTCGATTATTTTTGAATTGTAAAAATCCCATTAGTCAATAGCTTACTGCTTACATCTTCCAACCTCTATGTAGACCCAGCATAAGCCTTTTCCAAATGTTGCAATCCATTTGTTGTGCCGCTCCGTGCACGAATATTGGGATCACTATCCGCGGGGGAGTCGTCGGGGAAATCACAGACTCTAATATGGCTTTTAGATATTCTTTAATAAATTCACTGATCTTTAAATCTTACAACGGTCTTATACTTAATACGCGTAACAATCTGTCACTGACTCTGACTCTGAACTGCCCTCCTGATCCCTGTCCTCCGCTCTATTTATTCCGTATCGTCGTCAAGCGGGATCGGTTCAGGGTCCTTGCGCGGTCAGCGTTCCGCGAACCTCTCTAGGTCGCGTCGGTTCTCGGTAGAGAGTCTGGCCGCGCAGTCAGCTGTTATGCTGACTCGCGGTTTCCTGTTTAACTCGCGACTTCCTATTTTAATAATACTATAATAATCGATTTCCTATTTTCATTATACTGTGGCAATCACGAGTTCGGATTGCAACATTCCTCCCCCTTTGGAAAGAGAGACACTACGGCCGGAGTTTCTCGTATTTTTCAGATTTTATCCTACCTTTTTTCTTATCTTATCTTAATTCTAGAGGTAGTATCATTTTTTATTATTTTCTTTTACAATGGTCTCTTACATCTAGTTTACAATGGTCTCTTACATCTAGTCGTTGTTCAATATAATATTGCGGTGTCGCTTTCTCTTTTCACTGTTTCGCTTGCGTCGAGTGCGCTTCGGCCGCTTGCCGTGTTGTATATATGTTCTTGGATAATCTTAGGCTTACGCATGGGATTTAGGTTTAAGTTTATGGGTAATCCCGTTTTATTTTTATTTCTTTTTGTTACATATAATATGGCTAAACATATAATAATTATCGCTGTTCCCGTGAAGCCTGAGATTATCGGGTACGTTGTGTATTTATGTATATCTACGTCGTCTGTTGTTAACTCGGTATTTATTTCTCCTAATTTTTTGCTTAGTTCCAAAATTTCCATTGGGTTTGTTACAACCTTTTTGAATTTTACTACGTCATTAACGTCTGTCCGTTGATTTGTCCTTTGTGTAACGGTGAACGTGATGTTGTAATCGGGCAGATGCGTCTGCACATACGTCGTTCTTTGTTGCGTGTTCGTCTTTATTGTAATGTCGGGCGTCACTAGTTTGCATTTATCGTTTAATGTTATCCGTCCTGTTCGTTCGATTTCTACTTTTTTGCTTGCGTGGTTTTTACATGCTATTTCTATGGTTTGTTTCTCTTGCGTCGAATATAGCCACGCGTTCGGGTTATTTAATGCTAGCCAAATAGTAGTTTTTGCGTGTATGCTGCGAACGCTGCAGCGGTTCGAATATGTATTTCGGGTTACATAGGCTTGTATTTCACATGGCGCGTTATTGTCTACGTGAAGGACGGGGAAATTTCGCTCGCAAACATATACATTATTGTCTTTCGTACATTTGTTTAATTCGTTTTCTATCAGTGTGAAATAAGTTCGGCTATCTTTATCTACCGCTAATATTCTTTGATTTATTTCTACAAATACGAATGTGTCTTCACTCTTATGAACGGGTAAAGGGATTACTTTTATTATCTCGTACATCGGGTACGTAGTAAGTGGTAATTGTACAACCGTGTAAATGTTTGTACCGTCATAGTACGCGCTAATCTTTACGAATTTTTCGATTGTGGCCCAGTTTTCTGGCGTTATTAAAAATGGAAAATGGGTTCCTTGGGGTATTTGGGAAGCTATCTCTTGTAAATGGCTTATTATACTTTCTATTGGGACTAACCTTATGTTAATTATCCCATTTTTCGCGCTGGTTAGATGCTCTATTATGTCTGTCATGTCAGTTGTCAAATCGTCTATGATCGCTTTTAATATGAGGAAGTGTTCGTCTAAATCCTCCCGGCGTCCATATCCGACCTTCTCATGCAACCAGCTTTGTCGCATCTTCTCTGTTATGTTTATAAATTTATCCTCGTTCTCTTGTAGAACCTTTTCCACATTGCCTACGTAAGCAATTGTTGCGTTTAATACCTTTAATTGGTTTTTTTTTTTTTTTTTTTTTTTTTTTCGGTGTTGAATATAACCATGCTTGTGGTTCGGTTAGCGTTATCCATAAGGTTACATTTGATAGAATGTGAAGTTTCTCGCAGGTATTTATATATCCTGGCGCTTTTACATATACTTGCACCTTGCATGGTGAGTCCGCTTTTATAAAGTATACGGGGTAATTTTGTTCACATATAAATTTTCTACCGTTTCGTTTGCAGTCGTTTAACGTACTGTGATTGTGACTTTCTTTATCTATCGCTAAAAGAGCGTGCGTGGTTTGTAGAAATGTAAATATTTTCGCGTTTTGATAAATGGGTAACTGTGTCGTCCGTATGATTTTTGAAGCTTGCAGTTGCATTCTTCTAGTGATGTTTGTCAGCATGTTTTCGTTTTGGTATAATGATTTTTCTAAAACCTCCATATGGCTAATCGTGGCATTTATCACCTTTAATCGATTTTTTGCTGTATGTTTTAGCATCTGCTGTTGATTATTTATTAATTCTAGCTGCTCCTGTATGAGGCGTTGGTCGTCGCTGTGCTTCTCTGGCAAGCGGTACGGTCGGACGTTGACCGGTGCGCTATTCGCCTTTGTTGTAATCTGATGCGCGACGATATCGGTGCACGTCAACGGTTCTCCTTCTACGTGCAACACTTCGTTAAAATCTCTGCAGATTTCTACAGTTGATTTCTTTTCCTCTTCATTTAGGTGTTTCGAGCGTAGTAATTTCTTTACTCTCTCGCTACGCGGTATTGATTCGTTCTTATTTTTTATTTGAACCGTATTTATTGTTGTTGGTCCATCCTGGCTGAGTTCCTCCATTTTCATTTGAGACATCAGCAATTCTACCGTCCCTTCGGTAGTATTTAGAGTCAGCCGTCTGTATGGATATAATCTCAGGATGTTTTGACCTATATTAATTTGGTTGGTCTTGTAGCTATAAGAAGCTTGGTGTTTCTTAATGAAATCAACTCCTAATATCCCGTCATAATCGATCGGGAAATCATTTTTGACCACATGCATTGTATGCTTGATTTGTCGGTCTGCTAAATCGATTGTGGCGTTAATTTTACCAAGCGTTTTCGCTTCATGTCCTGTTACGCCTGTAATTGTGATTTTCTCATCTTCCATCAATGTCTTTTCCTTCAAATGTTTTGCTTTTATTATGGACATTTGCGCTCCTGTGTCGAACAACAGGCTCGCTTTTTCTCTTTTTGCCTCTTTTATTGGCACATTGGCTAAATCTAGTCCTGCATGCTCTCGCGGCTTGTCTGCCATATGAGAAATCAGGGATCCGATTGCCAGTCGACGCGGCTTTGCCTCGTCTTTATCTTCCTCATCGCTACTCGGCGGGGATTTACTACGAGTTTTCTCTTTAAATGTGTACGTGCCGTACTGATTATTTTCCTCTCGCGCTCCACCCTGTCTGTCGGGATTAATTTGTTCCCTTTTCGGCTTGCCATTTAGCAGCCAACAATCCTCGCGTAAGTGACCGGTTTTTTTACAATAATTGCAATATTTCTCTACGGTATTAACGCGGGATGTTTTCTCGGGTTTCGGTAATGGGAAGCGGTTCGTGTAACGGCCAGTACGGCACTCGCGTCCGTGGTGTCCGTACTTGCCGCATTTGTAGCACTCAATTCCCGATTTATTTTCGCGCGTTTGCGGGGAATAAAAATTATTTCGAAAACGCGGCGGATTTCCGCCCGGTCCGTTTACTTTCTCTTCCGCGCTCGCACCTGCTATTGCTTCCTGCAAAGTAGCGAAATGCTGCGCTCGAACGATTAATTTTATCTCGTCACGTAATCCCAGTTGAAAATTTTGTAGCGCTTGTTGTTGTATAGTTTCTAATATTGTGCGCTTGCTCTCGACCGTATGCGTTTTACCCTCGATCATTGAGTCAAATAGCTCCATTGCCAGGTTATCGGTTCTTAGACCGAATGCTCTTGCGCTTTCTCCGGGCTTCTGCTTTAATGTGTTGAAATTTAATTGTAAATGCGTCGTGCTCTTTCGACTTAAATAGCTGACTTCTAACTCTTTTTTGAATTGTGCGAAGTCTCGGATTTCCCGTGTTTGGAAATCTACCATGGCTCGACCTTTTAACTTTGTGCATAGCACGGCTTCCAGTAACGTTCCTTCCTCGATCGGGTGTATATTTTTCATCGCGTACGTCGCGGCGCTCAAAAATTCCTGTATTTTATTAGAGGCTCCGTCGAACTCGGGTATCATGCCCCGGGCCTCTTTCAAACTTAGATATCCGACTGCGCGTTCCGCTTGGTTTCGGATATCGTACGATGTTCGTCCGTACGTGACGTCGGACGGAACATTGGTGTGCTCGCGCTGTTCGCGGCGATCGAGATTTGTCGTTTCTAAATGGTTTACACGAGCCTGTAGTGTCTGAATTCCGCGTAATATTTCCTTTAAAACCGTATCTGTTTCGTTTTTTTGTGACGTTGTTATCTTTTTTGACAACTCTCCCTCGTTGCCTTCGCGTTGCTTTTCGGCTTTTGTTTCCGCCATTTCCTTTTGATTTACGTCTTTTAACGCGGAGTAGTATTCTTCAGGATTAAACTCGCTACTATCGTAGGAGGTTAACGAATATTCTCGTCGGTGCGAGATTCTACTGTTCGTGCGGGTCGAGTTTTCGGAGAAATGAAACTCGTATGTAGGATCTAATAAATGATCCTCGGGGCAGTGATGTTGCACGACAGTTGTGTCTAGCTCGTCAAAGTCAATTTCGCGTTCCACGTAAAATTCGGTTTCGGACTCGCTATCGCTCGAAAATTCCGCGTCTAGATTTCGGCGCACGCTATCTCGTGTATCGCGTTCGTCTACTGTTTCGGTACGCACGGGTTTATTTCTACGCGCGCGTCGTGACTCTTCGCTGTGGAGCCACGATTCGTTTCGCTCGGCTGGACGATTTTTTTCGCCCTCCGACATTTACCGATTTTATAAGTGTTTCTTTTACGCTTTACAATAATGTGCTTATTCTCGACTTACAATAGTGTTGTTAACCGCATGCTGCTTTCGTTGCGCTGCTGGCCTGTCGGTGAGTCACGTGCGGTAGGTCGGCGCCTTCTCGGGTTTCAAGTCTCCGTTGATGTCCCTCGTCGGCTGCTACCGGTGTTTCTCTCTCTGCTTATCGTTCTGCTGTGCTTCCTCTTGGGATGTGTGCACTGTCTGACGATTTTGTCACCTTACAGATGTCTGGACTTCCTGGACTCCGTTGCCGCTGGATCCCACCGCTGCCACCAAATGTTGTGCCGCTCCGTGCACGAATATTGGGATCACTATCCGCGGGGGAGTCGTCGGGGAAATCACAGACTCTAATATGGCTTTTAGATATTCTTTAATAAATTCACTGATCTTTAAATCTTACAACGGTCTTATACTTAATACGCGTAACAATCTGTCACTGACTCTGACTCTGAACTGCCCTCCTGATCCCTGTCCTCCGCTCTATTTATTCCGTATCGTCGTCAAGCGGGATCGGTTCAGGGTCCTTGCGCGGTCAGCGTTCCGCGAACCTCTCTAGGTCGCGTCGGTTCTCGGTAGAGAGTCTGGCCGCGCAGTCAGCTGTTATGCTGACTCGCGGTTTCCTGTTTAACTCGCGACTTCCTATTTTAATAATACTATAATAATCGATTTCCTATTTTCATTATACTGTGGCAATCACGAGTTCGGATTGCAACACATTTACCACAGCATACATATCATCGTGCTTCTTCTTCTCCCGGGCGTTTTTATACAGCTTGACTTCTTTGTATAATTTCGGACAATCCTGAGTGATCGACATTGTTCTAAAACTGTAAAGAAAAACCGATATTTCAATTATACTAACGCAAGTTCTTTCGAGGTTAGGTACACGCAATGAGAGATAGAGCGACCGCGCCTATTGTTCAAGCGAGAACGTCGCGGTGCATCCTTACCTCTCGCGGCGCCGACGGCGAGGTTTCCCACGCGGTGGGACTACACTCGGGTCGCTCTGTACATGATGACGAGGCAGGGCGGGCGACTTGACACAGCGGCGGAATAACTGAAGTGATTGACCTGGATTGGCCGTAATGACGGGCCGTTGCGACTCGCGGCACGATGCGACGCGCTTTACCACGTCCTTGACCGTCTCTCGCCGGCGTCGCGTCCTTTCACGAGCGACGGGCCGCTGCGCGCACGAGACACCTGACACCCGCGAATGCGATTCACGATCTCCCGCGGACGGGCGCGGTCTTCTAAGGGTGCGGTCCACTTGACGCTACAAATGTTTCGGAGCGTTCAGAGTACGGTCCAGTTGACGCTTCAAAACACTCCAGCCGTATGTATGACGTCACGAATACGTCACGGATTTTCGCTCCCAGCTCGCTCCCAATGCCTCAGCCCAGAGAGGTAGTGTGATTGAAGCGTTTCGTTTGAATGCGTAAAGCGCGGGAAATAGTGGAAGTAATCTTGTGTGATCAATTTTATTTAAGATCAATTTGTGTATTAAACGTGAACAAAATGACAACAATTAAGTTGTACGATCCTGAAACGGACAGTGCATATATTTTAGAAGTGACTGCAGAAGAAGCCGAAAGAGTTAACAACGGTAAGAGTTACATAACCTATACACGATCTTTTGGAAGTAAAACAGTGCCCACCACAATGTCCACTTCTTCATCATCGTAAAGATAAATAGTGTAGTCTAAAAAACTTTTTACGATATATGTTAACAGAGCATCCATGGGCCTAAATTCTGTACACGATACCGACAATTAT
Source organism: Harpagoxenus sublaevis (assembly GCA_030770355.1). Taxonomy (NCBI): domain Eukaryota; kingdom Metazoa; phylum Arthropoda; class Insecta; order Hymenoptera; family Formicidae; genus Harpagoxenus; species Harpagoxenus sublaevis. The sequence goes on along the minus strand of JASTWR010000953.1, from coordinate 38,900 downwards.
CAGTGTCGTTGCGCAGGTTTTTCATATTGTATAAAAGCTGCGCAACGACACCGATAGTTGTCGGTATCGTGTACAGAATTGGGCCCATGATCTCTAAACTCGTTCAGGCTGTGTTCCGTATTCTGCTGCGGTCCATTTGTACAACATACATGACGTAAACTTCGCTTCAGAACGGTCCACTTGCATAGCGTTTATAACATTGGCAGCACTAATGGACCGGGTTTATGGGAGCATAGAAAGCGAAAGTATTTGGAGCGTTTGAAGCTTGAACTGGACCGCACCCTAAATGTATATCGCGATCGTGGCACGATGGCACTAGCGGAAGCGGAAATTAAGCAACCATAGATAAAATTTAAAAAATGTACAATTAATTACCTTTGTATCACATTAGGCACATATAATTACGCACATGCATTTTGCACAAATGTCTCTTCTATAAATTTCAATTTTCCATGATTTTTTCACGAACAGAGAGCACTACTGGCACTTATAAATGACCCCGCGGAATCCTTATGGAAAATGGCTTTCGGTCAAATGTTTCGAAACTTTGCAAAAAGATAGTTCTCAACATGTAGATTAAAAGTGTCAATGGACATAAAGCTCTAAAAATTCGAGATTTTGAGCTACAGCCATCCAAAGTGGTAGATTTTTGAATTTCTGCAGCATAATCCGAAGTTCGGCAACGGTAGCTTATTTTAGTTGGGTGAGGTTTTACAAAAAAGTGGTAAGTACAAAAGTTTTGTAAAATTATCAGGAGAACGAGTTTTTAGGTCCGTGGCATACTAAGGTTATATACGTTCAATTATGTTAAGCACGAAAATTCAGCATAGCCTATTCACAGAGGTAGCGTAAACTGGAACTATGGGCAAGGAGACGTCTGATAGCGCGGGAGGGGAGTAATCCATCCGCTCGACAAACCTCGGTTAGACTCGGAAAAATTCGGACGCTCGACAGCACACGTGACCATGCACGTGATGGAACAGCATGCATGTGGAGGGGATGTGCTGGCAACGCACACCAAAGCAAAGATTACGTCCGTGTGTGCTGCTGTCGAGCATATCCGAACCGTACCTACGGAAATAGCCGAGCGGATGGACTGCTCCCCTTACCGCGCTTATCAATCCCCCCGCAAGTTTACGCGCCCGTCCATATCTTTCTAAGTCCATGAGCCAATTTGGGACCCTACACATTTTGAACCGACCTTTCCGATGGTGATCCCATGTTGTCATTGTAGATTTTTGTTGAGCTCGAGATCTTGCACATCGATATGATTTAATTCTATATAGTAACAATTTATTGTTAACGTTTTAACGTTTAACGTTATGATATTTTTTTCTATAAGTTTCAGTCAACAATTATCCCTTATTATGCGTTCAAATGTTTGACTACAAAAGTTTTTCCGAGAGTTTATGAGCCATTATTTCGTTTCCCGATCCTTTCTATCGATCATTTTTTAACGAATTCATGTTTGTACCAATTCTACATATAAGCCATCTTGTAAATTGGTCCAAGTATCACATTCTGTTTTCCATCGCAAGATTCTTAGTTATTCTTAGTTATTGGCAAGTAAAAAAAAGAATGGCTGGCAGACCTCCACGAATACGTTGTTTTTCATGCGATACAGTATTCAATGCACGAAACCTGGTTCACATAAATGGTGATGAGAATATCCTTAAACGACAAATAGCTATCACAAGACGAGATGAGCTTAATCATCCATGTTTGCGTATGAATGATGAATCTAGGTTGTGCTTTAACTGCAATGTATCTATTCTGAATGAAATAGCAATAATCGAAGCCGATCCAACCTGTCTTCGATTAAATGTGCTGAGACAAACAGCGAGTCAAACTTGCGTCATTTGTGATGCTGCAAATGATTTGCAGAGATTATCATTAGCTTGTAGGGTAAATGTTTTCATAGAAAGAAATATTTTTGTACCTGAAAATGTAAGATCATGCAGGCATCATTTAGATGCAAATGGATATTTATTAAATATTCTAATAGCTGATCTCGGTTACATTAACAGACCGATTATCATAAGAGGACCACAAATGTCCGCATTTTTTAATCAACTTAGACACGTCGCTGTAGCTAAAGCTAAGTTTATTGACGAAAATAGTTTAAGCGATGAAGAATTTCAATGCATCGCACCGATAACAAAACAACAATTCCAGGATTTGTTAACATATTGTGACCCGGTTCTCCAAAACGGTAGACTCCGATATATAAGGAGAAAAGATTTATTGATGTTTCTATGCAAACTCAGACAAGGCTTGAGTGATGAGTTTCTTAAAGTCATATTCGATTACGGTAGTAGACAAAATGTAAGCACCGTTATAGACTATGTTAGAAGAGCATTAGCACAAAGATTTGTTTTAGAGAATATTGGACCTAGATCGATAACAAGGCAAGATTTCATTGCTCGACACGTAACGGAGTTTTCTAATACCTTGTATAATCCTCAACCGAATGAACCGAAAGCCATTGTTGTAATCGACTCTACTTATGCATACATACATAAGAGTTCACATTTTCGTGTATTAAGGCAATCTTATTCCGTCCACAAACACAGGCATTTCCTAAAACCCACTCTAGTTGTTGCTCCTGATGGCTACATTTTACAGATTTTTGGGCCATATTTTTCCGATTCTCGTAACAACGATGCAGAAATACTTAGGCATGATTTTGAAACAGATGGAAATGCACTGAGAGAATGGTTTCAACGTAACGATATAGTTTTGGTCGATAGAGGTTATCGTGATGCTATACCTCTTTTACAGCTGTTGGGCATCCAATATGAAATGCCAGCATTACTTGAGGCTGGACAGCGACAGCTAACAACCGAAGATGCAAATGCATCTCGTATTGTCACTAAGAGTCGTTGGATAGTAGAAAGTAGAAACGGTCATTTTCGGTCTGTGTTCAAGTTTTTTGCTAACACACTATGCTTACAGCATGCAAAAAACCTCGGTGAGTTTTATCGCATCGCTGGTGCAATATTAAACAGGTATCATCCTATGATTTACATGGAAGGTGCAACTGCACAGGCGGCACAAGAAATCTTGGAGAGATCACGTATCCCAAATGCTGTGCAAGCAAGGGTGGAGGTAGACAATCTTATAAGAAGGAATGCACAATGGAGAAGACTAAATCATAGAGATATACCAGAGTTTCCGCTCCTGGATTTAGAATACTTAAGACATTTGACGCTTGGTGTATACCAAATCAATCTTGCACCATCTTACATACAAGATAAAGTTTTGAGAGACAATGATGAAGAATTTCAACTAGATGAACATTTAAATGAAGCGGGTTTTTTGAGAATCAGAGTGTACTCTAGGTTTCGAAATGCTGGAAGACACCAAATATTCATATCATTTCGAGTTGCTGACGACGAAGGTATTGAAAACGCCGATGATGCTGATCCAATTACTGGATATTATTGTACATGTCAATCTGGAGCAAGGACTCTAGGTGCGTGCGCCCATGTAACCAGTGTGATATGGTTTCTTGGTTATGCGCGACATCAAGTGGATGTGAGGTATCCTGATCCATCATTGTTGAATAAAACATTAGATGCAGCCAATCGGGTTGCAGAGGGACATGTTCCTAATGCTAATATAGAAATAATCAACGACTGAATGGATAACTTGGCCGGACGCTCCACAGTCTTGTCTTAACTGGCCGGACGCCCCAGTCTTGTCTTAACTGGCCGGACGCCACACAGTCTTGCCTTAGCCAGCCGGACGCCCCACAGTCTTGCCTTAGCCGGCCAGACGCCCCACAGTCTTGTCTTAACTGGCCGGACGCCACACAGTCTTGCCTTAGCCAGCCGGACAACCCACAGTCTTGCCTTAGCCGGCCGGACGCCCCACAGTCTTGTCTTAACTGGCCGGACGCCCCAGTCTTGTCTTAACTGGCCGGACGCCACACAGTCTTGTCTTAACTGGTCGGACGCCACACAGTCTTGTCTTAACTGGCCGGACGCCACACAGTTTTGTCTTAACTGGCCGGACGCCCCAGTCTTGTCTTAATTGGCCGGACGCCCCAGTCTTGTCTTAACTGGCCGGACGCCACACAGTCTTGCCTTAGCCAGCCGGACGACCCACAGTCTTGCCTTAGCCGGCCGGACGCCCCACAGTCTTGTCTTAACTGGCCGGGCGCCCCAGTCTTGTCTTAACTGGCCGGACGCCACACAGTCTTGTCTTAACTGGCCGGACGCCACACAGTCTTGTCTTAACTGGCCGGACGCCACACAGTCTTGCCTTAGCCAGCTGGACGCCCCACAGTCTTGCCTTAGCAGTCGAAACTTTGCAAAAAGGTAGTTTTCAACATGTAGATTAAAAGTGTTAATGGGCATAAAGCTCTAAAAATTCGAGATTTTGAGCTACAGCCATCCAAAGTGGTAGATTTTTGAATTTCTGCAGCATATTCCGAAGTTCGGCAACGGTAGCTTATTTTAGTTCGGTGAGGTTTTACAAAAAAGTGGTAAGTACAAAAGTTTTGTATTAGATTCGAGGCTCCGATTTTTAGGCTCTTTTTTTCACTATAAGGCCCATCGCCTGTTTGGGGCCCATTGCCTATTTGGGGCCCTACACATGTAGCTTGTGGTGCATCCGGCCAGCTAAGGCAAGACTGTGGGGCGTCCGGCCAGTTAAGACAAGACTGTGTGGCGTCCGGCCAGTTAAGACAAGACTGGAGCGTCCGGCCAGTTAAGACAAGACTGTGGGGCGTCCGGCCGGCTAAGGCAAGACTGTGGGGCGTCCAGCTGGCTAAGGCAAGACTGTGTGGCGTCCGGCCAGTTAAGACAAGACTGTGTGGCGTCCGGCCAGTTAAGACAAGACTGTGGGGCGTCCGGCCAGTTAAGACAAGACTGGGGCGCCCGGCCAGTTAAGACAAGACTGTGGGGCGTCCGGCCGGCTAAGGCAAGACTGTGGGTCGTCCGGCTGGCTAAGGCAAGACTGTGTGGCGTCCGGCCAGTTAAGACAAGACTGGGGCGTCCGGCCAATTAAGACAAGACTGGGGCGTCCGGCCAGTTAAGACAAAACTGTGTGGCGTCCGGCCAGTTAAGACAAGACTGTGTGGCGTCCGGCCAGTTAAGACAAGACTGGGGCGTCCGGCCAGTTAAGACAAGACTGTGTGGCGTCCGACCAGTTAAGACAAGACTGTGTGGCGTCCGGCCAGTTAAGACAAGACTGGGGCGTCCGGCCAGTTAAGACAAGACTGTGGGGCGTCCGGCCGGCTAAGGCAAGACTGTGGGTTGTCCGGCTGGCTAAGGCAAGACTGTGTGGCGTCCGGCCAGTTAAGACAAGACTGTGGGGCGTCTGGCCGGCTAAGGCAAGACTGTGGGGCGTCCGGCTGGCTAAGGCAAGACTGTGTGGCGTCCGGCCAGTTAAGACAAGACTGGGGCGTCCGGCCAGTTAAGACAAGACTGTGGAGCGTCCGGCCAAGTTATCCATTCAGTCGTTGATTATTTCTATATTAGCATTAGGAACATGTCCCTCTGCAACCCGATTGGCTGCATCTAATGTTTTATTCAACAATGATGGATCAGGATACCTCACATCCACTTGATGTCGCGCATAACCAAGAAACCATATCACACTGGTTACATGGGCGCACGCACCTAGAGTCCTTGCTCCAGATTGACATGTACAATAATATCCAGTAATTGGATCAGCATCATCGGCGTTTTCAATACCTTCGTCGTCAGCAACTCGAAATGATATGAATATTTGGTGTCTTCCAGCATTTCGAAACCTAGAGTACACTCTGATTCTCAAAAAACCCGCTTCATTTAAATGTTCATCTAGTTGAAATTCTTCATCATTGTCTCTCAAAACTTTATCTTGTATGTAAGATGGTGCAAGATTGATTTGGTATACACCAAGCGTCAAATGTCTTAAGTATTCTAAATCCAGGAGCGGAAACTCTGGTATATCTCTATGATTTAGTCTTCTCCATTGTGCATTCCTTCTTATAAGATTGTCTACCTCCACCCTTGCTTGCACAGCATTTGGGATACGTGATCTCTCCAAGATTTCTTGTGCCGCCTGTGCAGTTGCACCTTCCATGTAAATCATAGGATGATACCTGTTTAATATTGCACCAGCGATGCGATAAAACTCACCGAGGTTTTTTGCATGCTGTAAGCATAGTGTGTTAGCAAAAAACTTGAACACAGACCGAAAATGACCGTTTCTACTTTCTACTATCCAACGACTCTTAGTGACAATACGAGATGCATTTGCATCTTCGGTTGTTAGCTGTCGCTGTCCAGCCTCAAGTAATGCTGGCATTTCATATTGGATGCCCAACAGCTGTAAAAGAGGTATAGCATCACGATAACCTCTATCGACCAAAACTATATCGTTACGTTGAAACCATTCTCTCAGTGCATTTCCATCTGTTTCAAAATCATGCCTAAGTATTTCTGCATCGTTGTTACGAGAATCGGAAAAATATGGCCCAAAAATCTGTAAAATGTAGCCATCAGGAGCAACAACTAGAGTGGGTTTTAGGAAATGCCTGTGTTTGTGGACGGAATAAGATTGCCTTAATACACGAAAATGTGAACTCTTATGTATGTATGCATAAGTAGAGTCGATTACAACAATGGCTTTCGGTTCATTCGGTTGAGGATTATACAAGGTATTAGAAAACTCCGTTACGTGTCGAGCAATGAAATCTTGCCTTGTTATCGATCTAGGTCCAATATTCTCTAAAACAAATCTTTGTGCTAATGCTCTTCTAACATAGTCTATAACGGTGCTTACATTTTGTCTACTACCGTAATCAAATATGACTTTAAGAAACTCATCACTCAAGCCTTGTCTGAGTTTGCATAGAAACATCAATAAATCTTTTCTCCTTATATATCGGAGTCTACCGTTTTGGAGAACCGGGTCACAATATGTTAACAAATCCTGGAATTGTTGTTTTGTTATCGGTGCGATGCATTGAAATTCTTCATCGCTTAAACTATTTTCGTCAATAAACTTAGCTTTAGCTACAGCGACGTGTCTAAGTTGATTAAAAAATGCGGACATTTGTGGTCCTCTTATGATAATCGGTCTGTTAATGTAACCGAGACCAGCTATTAGAATATTTAATAAATATCCATTTGCATCTAAATGATGCCTGCATGATCTTACATTTTCAGGTACAAAAATATTTCTTTCTATGAAAACATTTACCCTACAAGCTAATGATAATCTCTGCAAATCATTTGCAGCATCACAAATGACGCAAGTTTGACTCGCTGTTTGTCTCAGCACATTTAATCGAAGACAGGTTGGATCGGCTTCGATTATTGCTATTTCATTCAGAATAGATACATTGCAGTTAAAGCACAACCTAGATTCATCATTCATACGCAAACATGGATGATTAAGCTCATCTCGTCTTGTGATAGCTATTTGTCGTTTAAGGATATTCTCATCACCATTTATGTGAACCAGGTTTCGTGCATTGAATACTGTATCGCATGAAAAACAACGTATTCGTGGAGGTCTGCCAGCCATTCTTTTTTTTACTTGCCAATAACTAAGAATAACTAAGAATCTTGCGATGGAAAACAGAATGTGATACTTGGACCAATTTACAAGATGGCTTATATGTAGAATTGGTACAAACATGAATTCGTTAAAAAATGATCGATAGAAAGGATCGGGAAACGAAATAATGGCTCATAAACTCTCGGAAAAACTTTTGTAGTCAAACATTTGAACGCATAATAAGGGATAATTGTTGACTGAAACTTATAGAAAAAAATATCATAACGTTAAACGTTAAAACGTTAACAATAAATTGTTACTATATAGAATTAAATCATATCGATGTGCAAGATCTCGAGCTCAACAAAAATCTACAATGACAACATGGGATCACCATCGGAAAGGTCGGTTCAAAATGTGTAGGGTCCCAAATTGGCTCATGGACTTAGAAAGATTTGGACGGGCGCGTAAACTTGCGGGGGGATTGATAAGCGCGGTAAGGGGAGCAGTCCATCCGCTCGGCTATTTCCGTAGGTACGGTTCGGATATGCTCGACAGCAGCACACACGGACGTAATCTTTGCTTTGGTGTGCGTTGCCAGCACATCCCCTCCACATGCATGCTGTTCCATCACGTGCATGGTCACGTGTGCTGTCGAGCGTCCGAATTTTTCCGAGTCTAACCGAGGTTTGTCGAGCGGATGGATTACTCCCCTCCCGCGCTATCAGACGTCTCCTTGCCCATAGTTCCAGTTTACGCTACCTCTGTGAATAGGCTATGCTGAATTTTCGTGCTTAACATAATTGAACGTATATAACCTTAGTATGCCACGGACCTAAAAACTCGTTCTCCTGATAATTTTACAAAACTTTTGTACTTACCACTTTTTTGTAAAACCTCACCCAACTAAAATAAGCTACCGTTGCCGAACTTCGGATTATGCTGCAGAAATTCAAAAATCTACCACTTTGGATGGCTGTAGCTCAAAATCTCGAATTTTTAGAGCTTTATGTCCATTGACACTTTTAATCTACATGTTGAGAACTATCTTTTTGCAAAGTTTCGAAACATTTGACCGAAAGCCATTTTCCATAAGGATTCCGCGGGGTCCTATTATTATATTATATAATATTAAAGTAACGTTTCATAACATTGTAATAAAACATATTATTCATAACGGTTATATTTCTGTTATTATGTTGTCACCAGTTAATAACGCAGAAATATAATAGATATATAATTCGTTATATTGTAAATGTAAAACAGTATTATATAATCTATACATTACTCAGGCATAACCTTTGTTGTTACTTCTACGTTATATTATACGAACCGTCTGTGTTTGCTGGGTAGTTACTAGTTACCAAAGAAATGTAACTAAGTTAAGTTAAAGTTATAGATGGAGAAAAAGGAACAAAGTTAAGTTGTAGTTACCAAACAAAAGTAACTATAACTGTAACTTCGTTACAAGTAACGAGTTACTTCCCAACCCTGTAATTGCGCCACACTCAACGCGAACTCAAAGTCGGTCGTCAGAACGCCGAACTCCCCACGGTACGCGAGCAGATACGCGTTAACGCCACACTCAGCACGAACCTGAGGACGTACGCCACACACGACTTCCAATACGCGGCCACTCCCGTATGCCGTCCGAACGAACCCGATATCTCGCCCCCTCGACCGCCGTCAAAGGCCGTCGATCGATCCAGCGGTCCCGATCTCCAGGAGGCTATCCGCGACAACGATCCTCGCGACTCTAAACCCGCGTAATCGCCAATGGGGCCCCTCGCGCTCGATGCCGATCGCTCCCACGAGACGAACTTTGCTGCGCCGTGCACGGCGAGCGGACACCAAATTCACTAATTCACTAATTTCACCGATAATAATTAGCGCGAGTCGACAACGAAACGCGAACGCGACCCGACGGCTTTACCGTGGCTGTTCACACCATATATTGTCTGGCAACCTCACCGGTACTTGACGCTGCTCCCGCGACGTCGTCTCCGCCCCAGGGCACTCGCACCGGGCTGGACTCTCCGCCTCACACACTTTATTTCGCGGCAGACTTTCTAAGACGCGGTAGCGCCAGACGTCCTGTCGCGACAAGAGGGCGAGCCGAAAGAGATCGTTCCTTCCGCCGTTCGATGGCGGATCGACGACGCGCCCCATCCAGGGAGTTGCGTACGTCTTCGGCGCGATAACGTGGGCCAATAAGGGGCGAGCCCGCAATTACGTCGCGGTACTTAGCGCGACGCCATATCGGGCGATCCCTCGCAGGGTGCCTCGCGGCCCCGCGATGTTTTCTCGGCAGCCTGACCGCACGGTCAGGTGCGCCGGTCAGCTTAGTGGCATCTCCACCGCGGGAACGTCCCTCCCCGTGACTTCCGGGTCGGTGTCCTGGCCGTCTTAGTGATATCGCCGCACCATGACGTAACGTAATCGTGGCGGGGTCGTTCCGCCCCCCCCCCTCCGCGCACGGAGTGCCTTGACCGCTCCTTTCCGCGTTCCAGGATCACGCGGTCGACGATTTCCTCGCGCTCCCCTCTGCGTGGCCCGCGACGATCCCTGAGCGCCGCATTCCATAAACTCCGGAGCGTCCTCAGCCCCTCGCCCGGCTCCTTCTCCCCTACGTCCGCGATGCTGCCGCCGATGATGTTCTCGCCGGTAAATCCCGGCGAGGTGCCGCGCGATTACAGAATATAAATAAAAGAAACAAAAAGAATCAATAACGTGATTATTTAAATATCGGGCCCCCTGGAGATTTCGCGCCGCTCTTTCGGCTCGTCCCCGAGCGCAAATCCGCGCCCCGTGGCGGCGGCAGGGACGCTGCAACGTGCAGCGGAGCTGCCCCGTCACACTAGATATCGTAATGGTTCAACTTGCCCGAGTGGCTCAACTTACTCAAACTTCCTCTATATACAGGGTGTACCAGACCTAACGTACCACCCGTTAATGGTAGATTGCTGAGATCATTTGGAGACAAAAATCTTAATGCCAAAATGTCGAGGCTGCTACAGTGTTTAAACGGGAAAGGTTCAAAGTTTACTATTGTGCTTGTCAAAATTTTACGCATTCAGGGACGTCGCATGTCAAAACAACTCTTCCACACTTTACTCAACTCGATAGAAATATTTGAAATTATTATTCACTTTATTTCTTTGTACACTGTTTGCAAGACCGATGAATATCGGGATGACAATTTGGCAGCCTCGACATTTTGACATTAAGATTTTTGTCTCCAAATGATCTCAGGAATCTGCCATTAACGGGTGGTACGTTATTAGGTCTGGTACACCCTGTATATGTATGACAAAATACAAAAGTTATATGACATATATGAATAAGTTAACATTGAATTCTTCTTTTCACAAACGGTAATTTTTTCAGGTTATACAACAGAACTACAAGAATTTGGGTCCTTTAACTTTTCACGAGATCGGAGTAGCCACCTTGTTCTTTATGTGCGTGTTTCTTTGGATATTTCGCAAACCCGGCTTTATCCGTGGATGGTCGGAAATGATTACTGACATGTTAGTATTTTAATATCGTAAAACACGTGAGATACAGATAATTATCATAAAAAATAAATGTGCAGAGATGTCAAAGATTCAGTGCCGGTGATACTTGTCTCCATCTTGATGTTTTTCATCCCGAAGGATCCTAGCTTCATTTACAGTTACAGTCAAGATCGTAAGAAATCAAAGAAATTTTATTAATTCTCAAAATGTTAATTTAAAAAATTATCGTATTATAATTATAATTATTAATTAAAATATTAGAAAATTACACACAGGCCGACGTCAATTTTGATCCTCAGATCTCAATAGTCATTTCCAAAAGATTTTGGCGTGCTGAAACCGAATCAGTCGCCCGAATTGTTCTATCACGTCAGGTTTCGGAAATATTTGTATTTCAAAGTCCTAAAAGAAAGCCATTTTTTGCTTTTTTAGGTTAAAATGACTATAAAAATGATACATGTTAGGCCCTTTTTCTCGATTCGAATTCTGTAGAAAAATAATTATAAAAACCATACGTTATTATACCTTGAAGATTGATAAAAGAAATACTACATCTACCTCCATTACTTTTTACTCGCGCGCGTTGCTGCCTCGATCGCTACGTATGCGGTCCACTACGAATGGCTCGAGATATCTTCAGCGTAAAATCTTGAATTTGTTGCCCTTTCTAAGGCAAACTGAAGTGACATTATTCTAAAAAGTCAATAGTTTTTTCAAGCGTTAAGAAGGCCTTTTGACAAATTTCTAAATTGTACAAAGTGTAAAAATTTAAAGATTACTTTGAAAAATTTACTAATTTTTCACATACATTTGATACGTTTTTTAATAAGTATTTTTCATCCTTTATATCTATTATACATTTTTTCTTTTTAAACTTTTGTTTCATATAAGAGCCCCATATCTACCAATAAAAATACCCTCTGCTTATTTGTCTCGTATTTTGAACTTTGCGCGCGGATTCAGAGGTTACTCTATCAATCTTCAAGGTGTAACGTATAATTTCTATAGATTTTTTTGCAGAATTCAAATCCATCGAGAAAATGCGCCTTATCACGTATCTTTTTATAGTTATTTCAACCTAAAAAGGACCGAAAAATGACTTTTTTAAAACACTTTTAGAAACAAATATCTCCAAAACCTGACGTAATAGAGTAATTCGGGCAACGGATTCAATTTCAACACGCCAAAATCCTTCGGAAACGACTATTGAGATCTAAAGATTTAAAAAAGGTCAAAATTTGTCAGCCCGTGTTATTATTTTTAATAGAATAGCTGGAACACTCTCAAGAAGTGAAATTTGAGTAGTGAAAGTAAAAACTTTATTAAAAGTTTATTCCTTTATTTGTTTATCTTAATTAAAGTATGAAATTTGCATAAATTTCTTTTAAGGCGTTTGCGCTTGCATTTATAATTATATTCACAATTGCAAAATCCGCAGCCGCTAAAAGGCCGAAAAGATCTTCGGAAGGTTTGATTACGTGGAAGGTAATCGAGACCAAGATGCCATGGAGTCTAATGTTCCTATTGGGTGGTGGTTTCGCGATCTCAAAAGGAAGCGTTGCATCCTGTATGGCAAAACGAGTCGGTGAAGCTCTAGTACCGCTTCGTTATTTACCACCCATTGTAATACTTGCCGTAGTGTGCTTCTTCGAAGGCCTTGTAACAGAATTTACGTCAAATGTGGGCGTAGCAAATATCACTCTACCAGTGATAGCGCAGATGGTAAATTATATTCGCATATTTAATGAAAAATATAAAGCTTCTTATATAACACAGTATATCTAAATAACTTGAAAATAATAATTTTTTGAAAAAATATTTTAAATAGAAATTATTAAATTTTGACAAAAAAGTAAAATAAAATTTTGAAGCTTTTTATTCATTATTCAAATTTGAATATATTTTCATATAGGTACAATATATCGTTTATCTTTTCATATAAGTGTTACGTTTAAATCGTGCTTATGAAAGGGGACGTACTTTATAAAAAATCTACTTGATACTACCGCGTCTCTTGATGCGTATGCAGTATTTTACATGACATCTTACACATTAAACTTTATTTGTTATATCCATTGCGAAAATTCGCGAATATCAGTTGTAAGACTTGATTGATAGCGCACTCTTACGTCAGAAGTGCAGAAAAACATTGCGTCTATATGACCAACACAACGACGTTTGTTACTTACATTTTTAGAAATTCAGATTTTGCGTTATATTTAAAGATTTGGACTTTGTTGTACTACATATAAAATCTCTATTTATGTTATATGTAGAGCAAAACTAAAAACATTTTTCTATGCAATAGGATCTTGAACTATCGATTGATTATAAACTTAGTCTGTCCAGCGCATCATTGAGATCCGATAATCGTACTTTGGTTCAACTAACACAATAAGTGGCATGCGTATTAATACTCGGTTTATTTTGCCGCCGCGCCGCGCATATACAGGGCGCTATATACAGGGTGCTCTAAAAAGGTACGGCCAAAATTTAGGGAGATATTCCTCACACCTAAAGGATGAAAAGATGTTATATAAACATGGGTGCGAAAACGCTTTTTTCAGGAGTTAGAGCTTCTTTTCTGAGTATGCGACGTTAAGGCTAAATGAGGTAGTGACCTTATCTGCCTGGCAGAAATCAGAAAAATATTGACCTTTAATATTATGGTTACTTGTTTACACCTAGACTTTACCTAAATTGTTTCTTGTGTAAGTAATACAGTCAACAGTATTTTTAACATAACTCCTGAAAAAAGAGTTTCCGCACCCGTTCATATAACATTTTTTCATCCTTTAGGTGTGAAAAATATCTTCCGAAATTTTGGCCGTACCTTTTTAGAGCACCCTGTATATAAACAAAATAATAGATTTTTTTCGCCAGTAATGATTAAGGCTCCTGATACTTGCCGCGATACATGAGATTGTGACGTCAGAAGCAAGAAATGACACGTTGAGAATTCTTGCGTATTATTACCAAATAAAAAGACTTCTGCATAAAATGACACTTCATATCACGTACACTTCAGCACACTTCGAAAATTGTGTACTTCGTGGTTTATTCCTTTCCCTTGACAGTTGAGAAATAGCCATAAAATGAATGTAATACAAAACCACAACGAAACCTAGGCCCGTATTCATAGTCAAATCTTATTTCAAGACCGTCTTATGCAATGTCTTAAGACGCTAATACGGCTCTTTGTTCCGTATTCATAGACGTTTCTCAATTTTCAAGATCAGTCTGTCTTTGTCTTGCGTATACCGTTTTACTATACGTAAAACAAAGACATACTAATCTTGATAACTGAGAAACGTCTATGAATACGGACCTTAGATTTGTTTATGACATCTTAAGATTGTACTTAAGACGGTCTTAAATATAAGATCTGACTATGAGAATACTGGCCCTAGTCATGCAGGCATATGCGCTGCAGGCGCATGACTAGGCTTCGTATCACATTCGTTTTACTGCTTATCAACTATCAAAGGAAAGGAATCAACCACAAAGTATTTTCGAAGTGTGCTGAAGTGACATAAAGTGTAATTTTATGCAGAAATCTTTTTATTTGGCAATGATACGCAAGAATTCTCAACTTGTCACTTCTCGCTTCTGACGTCACAATCAAATATGGCCGCGATGACTACCTAGAGGAGCCTTAACAAATTAAATTATTTTAAACCGACCGTGACTGTCAATATTTAACGTCTCTCCGATATGAACATTAAAAAACTGTGAGCCGACTTGGTTTGTCAGATTCAACACAGCACTTTTCGGATCAATCGTCAAGACGTTAATTCCGACCAAGGGTTTTGGTCCGTTGATGTAATTTTGACGCTTATATAAGCATCATATTTAGATTCCCCGCTCGTGTTCTCTCTCTCTCTCTCTCTTTCTTTCTTGTGAGTATCGCATGTAACACTGTGTTTCCTTGCTCCTTCATTCAACGAACTTTATTTCTGCCATAAGCTTCCTTTGGGCTATTTTGTTGCAGGTTTGAGCAGGTCTTTAGTTGCTTGTCAAGATTGATAATTAATCTTTCTTTCCTTGCAACTTATTTGCCGGATATTTTGGAGACAAAATCATTTCCAATTCTAACCTCATTCTTGGCTGAACTCAAGATTGACGCTTATATATTGACGAGGATTTTTACTGCGCATGCTCCTGGCTTCCGCTTCTCTACTCTTTTCTGCACCTCGCTATTTCTATATCTGGACCATAGACTTATATAGATAGACTGGCCCCTGCCGTCAGAGCACGCGTTGGAAGACCTACGGTGCAGACATAGCCTCACTGGAAAACCTCTCTCTTTCTACTATCGCTTGGTGGGGATAGAAGTCTAGACTAGTGGGGACTAGTAAGGAATAGCCGGGCTATTCTCTATCCCCACCAAGCGATCAGTAGAAAGAGAGAGGTTTTCCCGTAAGGCTATGTCTGCACCGTAGGTCTTCCGACGCATGCTCTTACGGCAGGGGCCGGTCTATCTATATAAGTCTATGATCTGGACATGTGCATGTGTTACCATCTGAGAGGCTTGCATGTTGTGACATCTGTGGTGATCTGACGAACTACTACTGCTATCTACTGATCTCTGTGCAACTTTTCTGGTTCGACTCCCTGCTATAATCAGTGACACTTATGATTTTGATTTATTGACTGCGTGCTGACTCCGTATGGTGTGCCTATAGTGCTAAGCTATAAGCAATTAACCACTGATAACTCATGCAGCCTACGTGCACAAAGTGCAAAAAGTAAATTGCGAATAAATCGGTTGAGTGCAAAGAGTGCAGGAGGATGTTTCATCCTGGTTGTGTCAAGGCGTATTCCGTAACTAGATACGCGGAAGTTTGCTGTAAATCTTTATTGACTTCATTGGACACGCCTCTCACACCGGGAGAGGAAAAGAGTGCGCATTTATTTGATTTTACAAGCATGGCTTCGTCTGTCGGCTCCTGCACTCAATCGCAATCTCGTAGTCGCTGTCGCAAACTACGACAAATGAGCTGTTGCTTAGACTGGGCGATAGACTGGCTGATTTCATCAATAGTCAACAACGGACCAATAAGGAGATAACCGACAAGCTTAGTGATCTTAATCGTATTGCTGATACGGTATCGCAGAATAGCAAACGCATTGATAGACTGGAGCAGACTAGCCCTGCTTTGGCGCGCGATGTCAAGAAACTTATAAAAATAAAAACTGCTCGGTTGATCCCGCGGGCTCTCGAGGAAGTTGACAACAAGCTCGTCATCTCGGGAGTACCTGCGGTGTTACCAGTCACACCTGCTGAGTTGGTCCGGAATGTGTTTGGGGCCCTTGACATTCGAGATCTCTCGTGTCACGTTTTGGATGTGAGATCCATGGTTCGGAAATCACTGCCGGTCACGGTTCGTGACAGTTCCTCAAGCGCTGCTAAGACTGACTCGTTTATCGTTATCCTAACCTCTGGTGCTGTTCGGGACGCGGTTATAGCTAAGAAACGGTCTAGACGTGTGCTCAGGCTAAGCGATGTTTGCGGGGGTGATTCCGATCGTAATATTTACGTAAATGAGCTGCTATCCAAAGCCACATACGATCTGTTACAGTTAACCAGACGCGTTGCTAAGAAAAAGTACTATAAAATTGTCTGGGTGAAGAATGGTCGCATACGAGTTAGACTTTCAGACGGCAAGCCTATTATTAGTATTGATTCTGATACTGACCTTGCTTAACTTGTTTGACTTTACCGAGCTAGTCACACTATACCTTCTGCTACTTATGTGAAATCTTCCATTATACACAACTGTAGATTAAAATTTTTGAAGTGAAACTTCTTTAGGCGCGGGGGGTGATTCGAAACGGAAGTGTCACGGAAGTCCGTCACGGAAGTCCGCACGAAAAGTTCAAACTTTTAATGGGAGTGATTCGGTGCGGGCGCGTCACGAATCTGTCACGACAAGTTCAAACTTCTAATGGGAGTGATTCGGTGCGGACGCGTCACAAAAGTCCATCACAAAAGTCCGTCACGAAAAGTCCAAATTTCTAATGGGAGTGATTCGGTGCAGGCGCGTCACGAAAGTCCGTCACAAAAAATTTATGGTATCTGAATTAAAGCCTGTGTAATTAACAAATCAAATTTTAACTATAAATTAAAGCCGATGCAATTCACAAATAACAATTGATTTGTGAATTAAAGCCTGTATAATTCACAAATCAAATTTTAATAATTACAAATAAATAAATTAAAGCTGATGCAATTTATAAAAAAAAAAATACGTGTGGCCTCCACGCGCGGCAGAAGTGAAACTTCTCAGCTGTGAGGAATAGGATAGTATCTCGTTTATAGTATCTGAATTAAAGCCTGTGTAATTCAGAAATTAAATTTTAATTATAAATTAAAGCCGATGCAATTTACAAGTAAAAATTGATTTGTGAATTAAAACCTATATAATTCACAAGTCAAATTTTAATTATAAATTAAAGCCGATGCAATTCACAAATAAAAATTGATTTGTGAATTAAAGCCTATATAATTCACAAATAAAATTTTAATTATAAAAGTGAAGTTTCAGGTTAACAGTTGCCAACTGTTACATTTATATGTAATTATATAATGGCAAATTTTTCTCATAACCTGAAACTTCACTTTTTAAGAGCATGAATTTTGTGAGGTGTATGTTACAAGGCAAATCCGATGAAAAATGAATATTTTTATGTTTTGGTTTTTTAAATCTATGCAGACAATGTGTTTCGAATCTTTGGCTGGCAATTCATATAATTGTATGATTTTTTATTAGGACGGACATAAGTGGGAAATAAGCGAAAAGCCAGTTAAAAATGGTTGTATTAC
Source organism: Harpagoxenus sublaevis (assembly GCA_030770355.1). Taxonomy (NCBI): domain Eukaryota; kingdom Metazoa; phylum Arthropoda; class Insecta; order Hymenoptera; family Formicidae; genus Harpagoxenus; species Harpagoxenus sublaevis. The sequence goes on along the minus strand of JASTWR010000953.1, from coordinate 21,059 downwards.
TAAATTGTAATCTTACGACCCGCCCGCTCTTTCTTTGCAAGATCTGCATCTTGAATCTATCATATTATATTATGAATATCCTTTGGATTCTTGTTACTTTATGCCGCGTATTATGTATCTTTATTGATTTGTGACTTTATACTTTTTATACAGTATATTTGTAATTGCTACGTTGTATTTTGCCCTTTAGCCAAGGCTTGGGCATAAATAAATTTATCTATCTATCTATCTCTCTCTCTCGTGAGATCGTGACGTCAGAGGCGGTAAATGACACGCTGACAATGAGAATAATTCTTCCGTGACATTTCCAAATATATTTTTAGTATAATTATATTAAAAAATCCGTTTATTTAAAAATTGTTGCATTTGTTGGTTGAAGGTTTGGTGTAATAATCACTCCCGGTTTAACCTTACTAAACTTTAATAACCGATATTACATGTACAGTGAGTGAGTGCGGCCCGAAAGTTATCGCGAGACAGACCGGCGAGGCCGGAAACGCCGCCCCGGATTCAGACGCGCAGTCGCGGCGTCGGAGGTGGCGATCGGCTCGAGCAGCCGTCTGGTGCTGCCCTCAGACCGCTTGCTCTTGTTCGATATGCGACATCTCTTCCCCGTAGATGTTGACCTTGACCATCTTCTTCGCCCTTCTTCAATACCTGGCACATCGACTTTACGGTTCATCAGGTATGGGCATTTTTTGTTTTTTGAGGTTTGTTACGGCAACCCCTCTTGGAAACTCGCCTCGAGAATGCTCGCACGGTATCTATTTTTGCTCCCTTCGACACACGTGCGTCTCGGTCTCCTTTTCTGCTGAGTTTGAGCTTCTAAATCTTCTTGCGCCGGAATTTCAGCTTCCTCGTCGACTCGTGCGGCTCGTCCGCCTCTCCTTCTTCTTCTCTCTCCCCCGAGTTGTCGACGTTCTCTGGATCGAAGAAAGGAATCGTTACAATCTTCTGTCGGCTGTTTTTGTTTGGGTCGGAACCTCGGGAAAGCGTAGCAAGCTGATCTATGTCCTTCTTGTGAAAGAGGCCAGTCTCCACTTCCTTGACGATGTAATTTCTCTTTCCGCGTTTCTCCACGACAGTTCCGACTATCCATTTCGAACCCGCCGCTCTATAATTCCTCAACCTCACTCTAGCACCGGGTGTCAGAGAACGGATCGTTGGCAGACCCGAAGGTTTGCCACTCACCTCTTCTGCATCTTCTCCGGACGGTCTCAATTTGTCCAGAACCGTACGTAACTTTCGTCCGAACATCCCTTCGGCCGGACTCTTCCCCGTCGGAGTAGTAGGAGTCGTATGCTGCTTGAATAGTAGTCGAGCCAGTTTCAAGTCCCAATCGCTTTCCGTCAGCTTTTTTAGCGAGTTTTTTGTTGTTTGCACTATACGCTCCGCCTGGCCGTTTGCTTGTGGATTGTACGGTGCTATATGAAGATAGTTGATCCCATTTTTTTTGTAGAAATCCTTGATTTCTTCCGATGAGAACGCAGTTCCGTTGTCCGATACAATTGTATCTGGTATCCCGAAAGTTGCGAAAATTTTTCGCATTTCTTTTATTACCGTTGCTGAGTTCGTAGAGGGCATTTTTCTCACCTCCAGCCACTTCGTGGTGGCGTCCACTATTATGAGGAAATGTTTTCCCTCTATTGGCCCCGCAAAATCCACGTGTACACGGCTCCATGGATCCTTCGGCGCAATCCAAGGTACTGTGGGCGTTTTCCTCGGTGCCGCCAAGGTTTTAATGCATTTCTCGCAATTTTTTATCATCTCTTCTATTTCCGAGTCGATTCTCGGCCACCATACGTAAGACCTTGCCGTTGCCTTTGTGTTGCAAATTCCCGGATGATTTCCGTGCAGGTATTCTAACACACGCGGTTGTAAATCCGCTGGAATGACGACTCGACTTCCCCAGAGTAGACATTTCTTGTAGATTGATAGCCCTTGACGCTTTGACCAGTATGTTTTGTACCCGTCAGAGACTTTCGCCGGCCAACCTTCTCTCAACCAATACATAACTCGACTTAGCGTTTCATCTTTTTCCGTCGCACAGTGGTTCCAAATCCCAAAAACCTGGCCAAAATATGAAGGCGTTCTTCAATTTGAATGAAATTTGGTATACTAAGGTTTTCGAGGTCGCTGATTACGAATCAAAAGTCAAAATTACAAAAAACAAAATGGCGGATCCAATATGGCGGATATGAATGTTAAAAAAGACGTTTCAAAAACAAAAATAGATACATTTTTGTCATGACCGTTTATTATAAATTTGAAATAAAATAAAGTTAACAAATATCAAGAATGGAAGAAAAAATTTTATGTTTAAATAATTATAAATAGTTATTTTTTTAGTGTAAATTTAAAATTTAGAAAATTATTAGTAGAAGCGCTCAAATAAAAAGTAAAAGATGTATAATAAATATGCATTTATCAAAATAAATTTAATAATTATTAAATAAAAAATGTATAATGTAAATTATATTAATCAAAGTCTTCATCTGTTAAATCATCATCGGTGTCATAGTCAGTTGACTGTGCTGTGGAAACATTGGAGGCTTTATCACTCATTTCAACGGATGCTGGATTTAATAACTGCACTGCTTTTGGCGACGATTTTAATTTTTTGTGTGGCAATTTTCTTAGACTTGATATAAATGGATCTGATGCTATCAAGAGCCGTAAAAAAACATCTTTCATTGTGTTTATTCTACTACTCTTCCTCGAAAAGTTTTCTCGAAATCGTTTAATATATTTTATTTTCATGTCAGAGATTCTTGAGCATCTTCAGCCATTTGTCCGATCGGCAATATGTTGAAACTTACGCAGGTAAACTTTCGGGAATTTAAAGGAAGAGGAAAAATTAGAATACGGTACGCCACGACAATTTCACTATAACGTCCTTTCGGTCTCATATATTTGGAGCGACTGACTTTACAACGATCTCGCATGATCGGATAGACTCTGTTTACGTGTTATGTGTATATCCGTGTGTATGTGTGTATGTGACAACAGTGTGTACGAGTGTACGGTGTGTGAATGTGTGTATCGTTGTACATTCCAATACAATAAAGAAGAAGATATTATTTCTGTGCCATGAATTAAAAGTTTGTGGACTGAAGTTGGCATATAGTACCATGGATACAGTTGTACAAATTTACGAGCTGTTTCTATTGAGTATTATCGAAATTTAGTTAAATTGATGTTGTGGCCACTTGAAATTGCTTGCAATATTACGTGAAATCGTTTAATGAGTAAATCTTGTTTCCGTTTTAAAATCAAAAATTAATTTGCGTATAATTGCAGGTTTCACAGATTCTGGTAATGTAAAAGAGAATTGTAATTTCTCTGACATGATATTTTCAATTTTTGTATATGCTATAGTCGCATTTTCGTTTAAATGATCCTTCAATAAAAGAAAAATCTCTTTTCTCAATAAACCAATTTTTTCGGTGTTATCTGCAGATTCTGAAATACTAAAATATATACTGCTATTAATATAAATTCAATATTTTCTGTAATTAAAAATAAAATATTCATGCGAAACTTTTTAGAACATTAAAATGTCTAATCTCTAAGGTATTTGTATTTTTCATCACAAAAACTTGCAAAAAAACCGGAGGGGCAGCTACGGGCAGCTAGTTTTTGTTTATTTTATTAAATAACAGTATAAACTACAATCCACAATAAGTTTTTTTGCAGAACTCTGCAAAACTCATAACTTTTTCTCTAAATTTCTATAAGTTTCTCATGTGATTTCAGATAAATTTTAACAAATTATATGTATAATATTCTAATTTATATATTATTAATAAAATATTTGAAATACATGTTCATATTCTACGTACTTTCAACTGAAGGATCCATTTTATAAAATTAAAATCGGTGAAACGTGCAAATTTTGGTATACTTTTAAACACAACGTTACTTTCTCTTTGCGTGCGTACGAGATGCTACTCGTTCGAAAGCCACTTTTGTGCTGGCTGTATAAAAGCAGGTATAAACAATTCTCCCTACCTAACTTCGGTTAATGACATTTCAACCTTCCCTCTACCCAACCTAACAGTAAAAATCCCCTAGATTGAAACTTTATTTTTCAACTTTTGGCCAGCTTTTTGGGATTTGGAACCACTGTGCGTTGCCTCGACAATTTCTTTAGTAGAAATCGCAGTGTCCGACGTATTCTCGATCATGAGGACTTCCGTAAAATTCTCTTCGTCCTCTTCTACAGTCTCCTCCAGATGCAAACGCGACAAAAAATCGGCGTTGCTGTGTTGCTTCCCCGGACGGTACTGCAGATCGTACTTATACGCTCCTAGTATTCTCGAGTATCTGCTCAGTTTCGGCGAAATTATTTCCGGTGTCGGTCGATCCGGGGCAAAAATGCCCAGTAGGGGTTTGTGATCCGTGTAGAGTGTGAATTTCCTTCCGTCGAGATACTGATGGAAATAGCGTACCGCGTCCACCAGCGCCAAAGCCTCCCGGTCCAATTGCGAATATCTTCTTTGCGTCTTCGACAAAGACTTCGATGAATACGCCACCGGATGCTCGATGCCGTCCTCCCCTACGTTAGAGAGTACAGCCCCAATTCCTGTCGGAGATGCGTCGGCTGAGACTACAATTTGCTTCTCGCCGTCATAATGACAAAGCACAGGTGCCGACGTCAATCGTTTCTTTAGCATTGCAATGGCCTTCCTGTGTGTATCGGTCCAGATCCATTCCGTTTCATCGTCCAGAAGGCAATGTAATGGCTCGGCGATTACCGCTCTATCTTTTATGCATCTTGCATAAAAATTGATTCCACCTAGAAACACCTGTAAATCCCTCACGCACGTTGGTTCTGGCATCTTGTTGATCGCGTCCAGCTTCGATTTCAAAGGCTGTATCCCTTTACTCGAGATTTGATACCCCAGAAACTCCATTGTGCGGATTTCGAAGATGCATTTCTCTCTGTTGATCCGCAGATTGGCTTCTTCCAGTCTCTTCAATACTTTCTCCAAACGTTCGTTGTGTTCTGCCTTCGAACTTCCCTGAACTTTAATGTTGTCCAGGTAAATTAGTGTCCCTGGGAATCCCTGAAGCCGGGACACCATAAATTTTTGGAATATTCTTGGAGCAATGTTGAGACCGTCCAATAGCACGTTTGCGTTGTATAAACCCTGTGTTGTGCTGATAGTAAAGATTTTTGATGTGCTTTTATCCCCCCTAGTTGTTTGTAAGCATTTTTTAAGTCCACTTGCGAGAAAATTTTCCCGCCGTTGAGTGTTGCCATCGCTTCTTCCACCGTTGGAATCGGATACTCCGATTCACGGATAAACGGATTCACTGTCACTTTGTAGTCTCCCATGATGCGGATTGTCCCATTTGGTTTTCGTACGAACAACGCCGGCGTAGCCCAGTCCGACTGATCGACGGGCGTGAGCATACCTTGTGCCACCATCTCGTCTAAAGCCTCTTTCACCGGTTCCATTAATCCGTAAGCCACTTTACAAGCCTTGAAAAATTTTGGAGTATGTTCCGACTTTAACTCGATGTAGATTGGCGTTCCAGCGTGTCCGTTCAAATTTTTATTTAATAGCGCAGGAAATTTCCCTAGTATATCCTGATAATCGACGTCCTCGCCGATTGTTTGGATTCCTGTGAGACGTATATCGAACGCGTCAAACCAATTCGCCCCGAATAAGTTCGGTCCGCAGTCCTCTGCAGTTACGATTATTGGAAGTGTTTTCGAAATCCCCTTGTATTCGACCTTCACGTTCGCTACGCCCAATGTTTTGATGGGTCTCTTCCCCCATGCCCGCAGATTTGGAATCCTCGAGCTCCTGTGGCCCAGACTCTCTGAAAAGTCGAGTGATTTATTAACGATTCATCTGCGCCGTTATCCACTTCCATTTCTATTGCAACTGAATTTAATTTCAGCCGAATTTTGTATTTCAATTCGGACGAGTGAACGTTGTCGTTTTGTAATGTGTACACCGTTACATCGTCGGAATCGGAGTCTGTGTCGACTCGATGAGTCGCTGCGGGTTTTTTAGTTTGTTTATTTGCCTTTTTCTTGATTAAACAAGCATTTTCGGTATGCCCCGTCTTTTTGCAAAAGTTACAGGTAGCATTCTTGTAAAAACATTTATCTAGAACGTGATTACCTTTTCCGCAGCGAAAACAAGGCTTTTGATCCTTATCCTCACCCCTTGCCGATTTTTTCCTCATTTTGTTCCGATTTTTCGAATCAATTTTCTTTACATTTGAAGAGTCACCCTTTTTAAGCATTTTTTTGGAGAATCTCAGTTCCCTCGATGCTGCCGCCGATCTCGATAGCCCGCTCCAATGTTAGGCCGATTTTGTTGTCTTTCGTGAGAGTTTCTTCGTGTCTTCGACAAAGGTATTGTTGCAGTTTTTCATCTCGAATCCCCGCAACAAATCGGTCTCGTAACATCATGTCCGTCGGAAGTTTTTCGTTCGCGCCACCAAATTTACAGTCCTGCGCGAGTTTTCTTAGCTGACGCTCAAATTCGCGCAACGATTCACCTTGCCGCTGGTCTCGTTTCTGAAAACGCACTCGAGCTAACAATTCGTTTACCGGCTTGCAAAAATGGGCGTTGCACTTTCCTATTATTAGTTCGTACGTCACTGAACTCGGCGAATCCGGCGCGATAAGATTTTTTATTGTCTCATACGTACGTGAGCGTACCGCCGTTAGTAAAGTGCACCGTTTTCCGCTGTCTGTAGTTATTTTATTAGCCTCAGTGAAGAACTCAAATTTTCTATGTAACTAGTCCAATTCTCTTTACTCGCGTCGAATTCAGATAATTTCCCGATGGTAGCCATGTTTTGAAAATTTTCTGTCTGAACACTTCCGGCAAGATTTTGTCGACTGGAAAGTCCCGAAAATTCACCTACTGAATTTTTTTTATCGATTTTTCGTCTTCACTATCACTTTCACTTATCGTGGAGAAAGCTGCTAAGCGTTTTTTCTGCTCACTCTCGTCGTCCAAGAGCAACATGCGTGCTCGTTAACGGAGCACCGGCGAGCACGTGGCGTATTTTTCACCGGATTTATTCGCACGTTTCACAGAAGTTAATCACTGTATTGGGTTCACTCGAATCCTCGTCGCCACTGTTGCATTTGTTGGTTGAAGGTTTGGTGTAATAATCACTCCCGGTTTAACCTTACTAAACTTTAATAACCAATATTACATGTACAGTGAGTGAGTGCGGCCCGAAAATTATCGCGAGACAGACCGGCGAGGCCGGAAACGCCGCCCCGGGTTCAGACGCGCAGTCGCGGCGTCGGAGGTGGCGATCGGCTCGAGCAGCCGTCTGGTGCTGCCCTCAGACCGCTTGCTCTCGTTCGATATGCGACAAAAATATAAAATGTGTTTTCTATTTTAAATACTATTTTTTACAGTACTTTCATAACAATAATTTTACTAAAAAATTTGCGTGTGGCCTCCACGCACGGCACAAGTGAAACTTCCCAGCTGTCAGAAATAAAATAGTATCTCGTTTATAGTATCTGAATTAAAGCTTGTATAATTAAGAAATCAAATTTTAAATATAAATTCAAGCCGATGCAATTTACAAATTGAACTTGATTTGTGAATTAAAGCCTGTGTAATTCAAAAATCAAATTTTAATTATAAATTAAAGCCGATGCAATTCACAAATAAAAATTGATTTGTGAATTAAAGCCTGTATAATTAACAAATCAAATTTTAACTATAAATTTGTAACGGTACGCGTTTTCTCGCTCGGAATTAGCTCGTCGTGCCAGGGTGAGAAAACGTGGAGACACTGGTTGGTTTCAAAATAGATAATTTATTCCTTTCTTCATATACACCAAGATGAATGTGTATGTGTGTGCGTGTAGCGTGTATGCTCCGCCGAGCCGCTGTATGAATGTATTATGCGGTCGGGCCGCTGTGTCGGTCGAGTAGACGCGGAGGCACCGTTGCCTTACGGATCGCTAGTAAACGCAAAGGCACACTTGCCTTACGGATCGCGAGTAAACGCGGAGGCACACTTGCCTTACGGATCGCGAGTAAACGCGGAGGCACACTTGCCTTACGGATCGCGAGTAAACGCGGAGGCACACTTGCCTTACGGATCGCGAGTAAACGCGGAGGCACGCTTGCCTTACGGATCGCGAGTAAACACGGAGGCACGCTTGCCTTACGGATCGCGAGTAAACGCGGAGGCACGCTTGCCTTACGGATCGCGAGTAAACGCGGAGGCACGCTTGCCTTACGGATCGCGAGTAAACGCGGAGGCACGCTTGCCTTACGGATCGCGAGTAAACGCGGAGGCACGCTTGCCTTACGGATCGCGAGTAAACGCGGACAGGTGGTCTGGGTAGGAGCTCAGTCGGGAGCACCCGACTGAGCGGCCCGTACACCGGGAGCGCCCGGCTTGACAACGGGAGCACCCGTTGCCTGTACGGCGGAAAGGGTCGGGAGCGCCCGACCCCAAGCAGGAACAGACAGGTAGAGCCAACCGGGAGCGCCCGGCTGGTAGGCCCGTACTCTGGGAGCACCCAGGTGAGAACGGGAGCACCCGTTCTCTGTACGGAGGAAGAAACGTTGGGAGCGCCCAACGTGGTCAGGAGAGCGGTCGTGTCGAGACCAGGATCAGGACAGGACTGGTGGCTGGTGTCGGCTCGAGTCCCCTATTTATACCCCGAGCGCGGATGGTGAGGGCCGCCCCACCGCTCGGGTTGCCCCACCGCTCGGGCACTGGAGTGCACGCTGATCAGGCGTGCACGCTGAACAAGCGCGCGGTGGCCGCCAGGGCCGTAGCGCGAGTGACGAGTACGCGTATCGTCACAACTTAAAGCCTATGCAATTTGTAAATAAAAATTGAACCTCTGGTTTGCACCAAAATTTTTCTTATTTTATGCTCTGTCAAACAATATACTACAATATGGGGGATTCCATCTCAAATTTTTTAGTTGGAGTCCCCCTGGGACACTAAAAAATTTTAAGTAAAACTCTCATATTGTAATACCGTTTGAAAGGGCATAAAATAAGAAAAATTTTGGCGCAAACCAGACGTCGATACGTTGATCCGTTTGGGAGTTATTTAAGGTCAAAGTTGGAAAAAGTCAATTTTTGACCCTAAATAACTCGCGAACGGGTCAACGTATCGACCTCTGGTTAGCGCCAAAATTTTTCTTTTTTTATGTCCTTTTATACGATGTAGTATAATATAGGGGGTCCTATTTAAGAAATTGAAGGTGACGTTCACGTGAACTTCAAACGACCATCCAAGGTCAAATCATTGCCACCATCTTATGTCCCCCTTGAAACCGTACGACTTTTGTCTGAAATATTTTTCTGTATCTTCCATATTTTTCGAGATATCTGGCTGTTCCGGAACTTTTGCCACACCCTGTATATTAATTATACATATATGTATAATTGTATATGTATATATATATAAATTTTGTCGAAAGAAACTACTGATTTGTTAAGGCTCGGACACACGAGCGATCCAACCGCGCGGTCGGACCGCTCGTGTGTCCAAGCCCTTATATGGATTTGACATGTATGTGCAATGTTATTGGCAGAATGTTAGTAGAGAATATATGTATACTAAAGTTTGCTAATAAAATAAGGCAATTAATAATTTATAAGTACAGCTTGACAGTACTATATAATTCGATGCAGACTAGCGACAGAAACAGCAGAATCTACATTCGACAATGTCAATTTACTGCTAATTTGTTGTTAGAGATAAGATATCAGACAGCTCCTCCGACGGTATATGATCCTCTGTCTCCATAATATTTGTTTATACATTTATGTATACATATAAGTATCTTTAAAATAATTTTGGAAATAAATAATCTTGGAAATTCGTGTACTTGGAAATACACGAAAGATTTAAAATTTATTAAACAAATTTTAAATCTCTCGCTTTAATATCAGCGTATAGCTCTCATTTGCCTTATATGGTGTCTTTGATTGTGTATCTGAAGAGCTTGTTTCTTGTTATTAGTTTTAAGGTAACGCAGGCTGAAACAATGCGTCCTACCGGTTTATATTAATTTGTTATTGCGATAAATATTACCACATGCCTCGGTGGTCAAATTGGTAAGACGCCCGAACAGAATACGGGAGATTCGAGGTTCAAACCCTGCCTGAGGTAATATTTTTCGCAATAAATTCTTTATATTAATTTATGATGCTTAAATTAGCATTAAATGATTCGTTGGGGGGGGGGGGGGAAGGGATTTTAATGCTCCAACGAAAACTGTGTTTTCAGTCCGACAAAAAATCGACGCGCGGTTTAGTATGTTAAAAATTCGTGTACTTGGAAATACATGAAAGATTAAAAATTTATTTAAAAAATTTTAAATCTCTCGCTTTAATATCAGCGTGTAGCTCTCATTTGCCTTATATCGTGTCTTTGATTTAAAATATTAGTTTTCTCGTCACTTATTAATAATTAATTAACTAATGTTTTGAAATAAATTGTTCATACATATCCTTTAATTCATCATACCAAAAATATCTTATCTAATAACAAATTAACAGTAAATTGGCATTGTCGAACGTAGATTCTGCTGTTTCTGTCGCTGATCTGCATCTAATTATATAGTACTGTCAAGCACTACTTATAAATTAGTAATTGCCTTATTTTGTTAACAAACTTTATTTAGAAATGTTGTGCCGCTTCGTGCACGAGTATTGGGATCACTGTCCGCGGGGAAGTCGTCGGGAGAAATCACAGACTCTAATATGACTTTTAGATATTCTTTAATAAATTCACTGATCTTTAAATCTTACAAAGGTCTTATACTTAATACGCGTAACAATCTGTCACTGACTCTGACTCTGAACTGCCCTCCCGATCCCTGTCCTCCGCTCTATTTATTCCGTATCGTCGTCAAGCGGGATCGGTTCAAAGTCCTTGCGCGGTCAGCGTTCCGCGAACCTCTCTAGGTCGCGTCGGTTTTCGGTAGAGAGTCTGGCCGCGCAGTCAGCTGTTATGCTGACTCGCGGTTTCCTGTTTAACTCGCGACTTCCTATTTTAATAATACTATGGTAACTCGCGACTTCCTATTTTAATTAAACTGTGGCAATCGTCACGAGTTGATTGCAACATTTATTAATATATTATCTACTAACATTCTGCCAATAGCATCATACATGCCAAATCCTGTATAAAATCTGTAGTTTTTCTTTCAACAAAATTTATTTATTAGCAAACACTTTACATAATGTGCTCTCGACAAACTTGACTTTCCCTGATATATTCATATATGTATTTTGTGTTTTAATTTTCTCAATAATTTATTAAATTTATACCAGCCACACACATTTAAGAATGTCAAGTTTTCAGACATAATTCTAAGTTATATTACAAATATTTACATTTGATTTTATCAGAGATATAAATGTCGATGTCGATAGACATTATGGCGTTTGATGTATCTGTAACACCTTTAGCTTCACACCCTGTACATGCTATTTATAAGGTGTAATGTTTATAAGATGCGTAACACTACAAAAAGGCGTGATATCCGTACAACATTACCTTTTTCAAAAAGGTAAAAAAAGGCGCTACAATTACACGCGTGGTGTGTGTACCTTGAAAAAAGCTATATCTTCCTCAAGAAACCCAAGTAGTAATATCTTTATTTTTAAAAAAATTAAAACCCAAGTGGTACATATTACAAAATTGCGTTACCTTATTCAATCCAAGTAATTATCTATTACAAAAAAAAGAAATGATATCTTTAAATTGAGCTAGATTTTAAAATGTTTGAAAGCAATAAATAACTAATTTAAGATATTAAATTAATAATTACAATATATGAATGTAGAAATACTTTCACATTAATTTAAAGTACTTTTTTACATTTATAGAAATTATTGTCATTAATATATTATTTTGTTTAGCAGCGCCAAGTATTTTTTAACTAAAATTCCATATTAATTTTTTTCCTTCAATAGGAATTAATACATATACCTAGATACGTACCTCTTGGATTTTATTTCTTCTTCTCTTTATAGAGATATTACCCCTTGGGTTTAATTTTTTTAAAGTACAATAGTTATTTTTCGAGATAATATATATATATATAATTAGTGCAATTTAAAAATATTACTTTTTTTGTAATAGATAACTTGGATTGAATAAGGTAACGCAATTTTGTGATATGTACCACTTGGGTTTTAATTTTTTTTTAAATAAAGATACTACCACTTGGGTTTTTTCGAGGTACAAAGATATAGCTGTTTTCAAGGTACATACACCACTCGTGTACTTGGCGCCTTTTTTTACCTTTTTGAAAAGTTATTTTGTACGGTGTAGGCTGTTTTCCTTTTAGGCGACACACTCCGTCACAGATAGACACACTTCAACACAGGTAGCTTTCCTTTTAGACTACACACAGTACACATTTCGTCACTGTTCATCTCAGATTGACACAGAATTCCGCGGGGTTTTATATAGGAATTCTAGGGTAATAAAATAAATCGTATATTTACCATTGTAAAAATATAAATAATACAATCGATGTATGTACCCACTTCTTCCTTCTTCTTCTTCTATACCTACAATTTACGGTTAGGGCTTGGTTGCTTTTGTGACATGAACGCCGTGAAGGTCGTTTCGTATATAAACGGACGTTGGCAGGTTAAACATTGGCCACATTCACTCGAGTTGCGAGCTCTATTGCCGATTGGGGTTACGTTACGAGGTAGTCAATCAGCAACCGTAAATCGGTAATCCTAACAGCAACCAAGCCCAAAATCCGTAGTGTAATACGTCCTTAAAGTTCAGCGGAAGGAAAAGACGGAGGCACTAAGGTATTGTTGCGCCCGTGCTGTGCGCCCGTGCCGTGCGATCGTGCTGAGTCGCCCGGTAGAGGCCTGAGAGACAGACGCAAAGCGTTACCTGACAACGTGTGTGCTTGACGACGCTATTTACCAACAGCGTTATTCAGATTCTGCTCTGAACCTTCGAACTGGACAGACGTGTCCGGATTGTATCCGAGCTTTACAATAAACTCGTTTCATTCCAACTGAAAGAGTCTTTATTTCCGGCAACGGGAGTGCGCGGCGCGTTTGCGAGTGAGAGTGTGTCTGAGTGAGTGCGGCGAAGGCGCGCCGGGTGTAACAGTATTAATCCTACTTATGTACTGTCGTAGGACGCATTTGGATTCAATGGAAACACACACCGACTCTCCTCTTCAGGAGAGTCAAAGTGTGTCTGTTTTAGTTTTAACACACTCGTAAATGGAAATCGAGGTGTGTCAATTTGAAACGAGTGTGTCGCCTGTGTCGCATAAAATGCCCTAAAAGGAAAGCGTAAAATTTCAGAACAGTCAAAGTGTGTGTTTTTTTTTAACACACTCGTAAAATGGAAAGCGAAGAGTGTCAATTTGAGACATGTGTGTCGTCACAGTCGCCTGAAAGGAAAACGGCCATAATAGACCGAACATTGCCATTGGAGAGCTGTCCAAAGAACTAAGAGACGGAGATATATATATCTCTGTCTTTATATCTTCCGGACAGCTCTCCAATGGCAATGTTCGGTCTATTATATACGTCTATGTTATTTTGTAATTTTTTATCTGTTTTAAACACTATTCCCCTTGAATTCATAAAGTATACATCTGTTGATATGGAAGAATACTATATGAATACTCCAAGAAGTTTTCAAGAATTCCAATTATGGTGCATGTAACTTCCTGAATCATTGTTATAGTATTCTTCTATGAATTCCTAAAGAATTGCAATTCAAGAAAGGAGAAAATTAGAAGAATACTTTGCGAATACACTGTGCTATCTGGGAAATTGATCCGTTGCAATTGATGCCCAGTTCAATCAAAAGTTTTCGGATCCACTTTGCCTCGCAAACTGCCTCGGTCAGCGCTACGTATTCGGCCTCGGTTGATGATATAGACTGACAAAAGGGTATTGGTCGTCTGTTTTCGTAATGCCCAACTCACGGTGTTACCGCACGAATACATAGCCCGACAATACACCTTGAATACATTGTAAGAAATATCGGAGCGACCCTATATACTCGTTGCATAATCACATCCGGTACATTAAAATACCAGCGACACCCATCGGCGATTAGGTGAGTGCCCTAATGTAAATACCGATCTGAAGGTGGTGCTGTCAAACCACGAAACGTAGAGTCCCTCTATATAGAGTCTGGCCAAGACCGTGTGTCTGTATACGAGGGGTTAGTCATAAGTGTATGTATGTATTACTGTGTTAGTGACTAGTAATGTAGTGGTGTGTCTATGTACACTGTGATTGATTACGCCATTGTATGTTCTGACCGTTCTGATCAATGAAAAGAGGTCTAGGAGATAGCCAAACTCTGTAAAGAGGGACTCTAACGAAACGGAGCACGGAATCGGAGCAATGAAACCGGAATAACATCGCAGTTTGTTAGACGACACAGAACAGTAAAGTTAACTCGTAAAGCTCTCAGTTAGCGTATTCGAAGCCTTGCTCCGGCTCTCAGACTCTTGTTCGAAATTCGGTTAAGTTCCGACCCGATATTTTGTGCGGTATCGCGATATTCTTGCGTTCGATAATAAACATTAAATATACGAGACTTCATGATATACAGCCACGTGCAGTTTCGCTTTTTTGAATACGGGAGCGTCCCGATTGACCACGTTGATGTTGACCATGTTGATATTGACCACGTCCCGATTGACCACGATTCCGATTGACCACGGCCCCGATATTGACCACGTTGCGATTGACCATGGTCCCGATTAAAGTAAAATCTATCCCACACCCCCATGTGCAACCACGTTGCGATTGACCATGGTCCCGATTAAAGTAAAATCTATCCCACACCCCCATGTGCAGCACGGCGAAACTACTTCCAAGCTAGTACGATTCCAAATAGGTTTCAACTTACCACGTGAAGCAAAGTCCAACCAACACCCCTAGTGCAGCAGGGCGAAACAACATCCAAGCTAGTACGATTTCAAATAACCCATACAGCACAGAAATATTGCGTACATGTTGCAGCAATTTTTCGCCGCAACGGTGTAATATTACGGTTTTAGTGTGAACTGTTGCTGCAATCTTACTGCAACCTTGGAGCAACGCTAAAATGTCCGTTTTTAGGAAGATTGCAACAAAACATCACAACAATATTGCAATATAATGCAAAAATGCATTATTGTTGCAATCATCAGGCAATGTAACATAAGATTATTAATAAAAATAATTTACATACATATTTACATACACATAATAAAATAAATATAATGTAAAGGAAATTCAAAGCTCTCGAAATGAATAACATAAACATAAATAAGGCAAATGAGAGCCAGGCGCTGGATGGACGTGCGGTAATAAAATAATCAGTCAATGACGGTCTTGATGACTTAATATAATGAATACGTAGAGATTTACAAAAATTTACAAACGTTTTGTTTCAATTTCAAACCTTCTTCAGTGCCGTATATAAATGAAAGCCTTTGTAATACAATTAAATAACTTAACATCCGCTCAGCCTTTGTTGGCGTAAATAAACTCACCAACTTCATTAAACCACAAAAAAAACTGCATAAAAACAATCAGAGCAGCGTTTTCTATAAAATCTGCTGTCTCGATTACGATGCTTCCTACGTAGACCAGACTAAAAGACAGCTAGGCACACGCACAGGAGAACACTGCAGTCAAATTAATAAAAATAAAAAAGATCTATCCGTGGTTGCTCAACATAAACTTGGGGGGCATACATTTGACTGGGATAATGTCATGATTTTAGATAGAGAGAAATCTTATGTAAGGAGGAGCATTTCGGAGATGTTCCACATCAAACGCCAAAAAAACGGTACTAATTTACAAGAGGATACGTTAGAATTGAACAAAGCTTATTTGCCAATTATTGAGAGACTCCCCTATACATGATTTGCTATTTATACTGTTTTTTGTTTACACTTCAACGCCTTGTGTTTTCGATATTAATTTTGCGTGCGCTCACTTCGTTACTCGCGCTCGTCCAGAACGGATGTACCGACCACATTTGACTAACACGACGGAGCGCAGATGTCGGAGAAGTGCATTGACTTGACTTCCAGGTAATTGAACGTCTTATAAGTTTGACCATACGAGTTTTTTAGCACCATTGACCCCTTGATTTTTATAATATTAAAGGCAACAGTCAGTTCATGAAGCATGACATCCGCACTCCTATATAACGATCTCAAACGTCATCAGCAACGTCGGGAATACTTCTGTTAAATTTTCAATTGTATTATTCACTGAAGAAGGTTTGAAATTGAACCGAAACGTTTGTAAATTTTTGTAAATCTCTACGTATTCATTATATTAAGTCATCAAGACCGTCATCGACTGATTATTTTATTACCGCTCGTCTATCCAGCGCCCGGCTCTCATTTGCCTTATTTATGTTTATGTTATAATTCGTACAAAATTACCTTTTACAAAAAGGTAAAAAAAAGACGCCAAGCACGCGTGGTGTACCTTAAAAAAATCGAAGTAGTTATCTTTGTACCTCGAAAAAATCCAAGTAATATCTTTACCTTTAAAAAACCAAAGTAATATATTTACCTTGAAAAAAATCGAAGTAATATATTTATTACAAAAAACAGAAATGATTTGTTTAAATTATGCGCCAAATGTATTCCCATTAAAGTGAAAAAATTAATATAAAATGTGAAAACTTTTAGTGAAAAAAACGGCGCTGCTAAACATAATAATATATATTAATGAAACAATTTCTATAAATGGAAAAAGTACTTTAAATTAATGCGTGAAAGTCTTTACATTCACATTGTAATTATTAATTTAATATTTTAAATTAGTTATTTATTGCTTTTAAATATTTTAAAATTTGGCAGCTTCAAGTTTTTTTCACTAAAATTTTTCACATTTTATATTAATTTTTTCACTTTAATGGGAATACATTTTTTAAAAGAACAATAGTTATTTTTCGATATAATATATATTTAATTGCCGCATAATTTAAAAATATCATTTCTTTTTTTTGTAATAAATATATTACTTCGATTTTTTTCAAGGTAAATATATTACTTTGGTTTTTTTAAGGTAAAGATATTACTTGGATTTTTTCGAGGTACAAAGATAACTACTTCGATTTTTTCAAGGTACACCACGCGTGTTTGGCGTCTTTTTTTTACCTTTTTGTAAAAGGTAATTTTGTACGGATATTACCCCTTTTTGTTATAGATACATCAAACGCCATAATGTCTATCGACATCGACATTTATGTCTGATAAAATCAAATGTAAATATTTTTTGTATTATAACTTACAAGAATTATATCTGAGAGTTTGACATCCTTAAGGGGATCCTGCAGTGACAGGCGAACTCCAACGTGACAGCGCCACGATCTAGCACGGAATTAAAAATAATCGATAATTTCAATCGTTTACTATGTTTTCTGTGTTACCGTGCTATATCTGTCCTTGTCTAACGGATACCTATACGATATATCTGTCCTTGTCAGATTGCAGCAGTGCCATCTCTGACAATATCCGGCAACTACTGTTGCACGCGACACTGCTCTTCTTGTTATTCTGCATCCGTATTTGCATTACTAAAATAATTTTTCAATGGATCTTTTTTTGTACGCATTGAATCTTACTTCTACTTGCACGATATTATTCCTACATGTTTATCCAAAGTTACATGATAAACATTATGTATGTATAAACTGCAGAATTTTTGTTTTAAGCAAATATTGTCGTCGGGTGACAGCTGTATGTGCCCAAATAAGTAATATTTTTAATTTTTTGGTGTTTTTGATATAAAATCGCGGTTGTGTAACATAGATTTTTGTGCGTACTTTAATTCTGTAAAAGATTTTTGCATTTTTATAAAGCCAATTAAAAGATCCATTGAAAAACGATAATGTCGGTAATTCATACGACTGCAGGATCCCCTTAAGTGTGCAGTGTAGTTTGTACCTCGAAAAAATCCAAGTAAATCTTTACCTCGAAAAAATCGAAGTAATATCTTTACCTCGAAAAAATCGAAGTAATATATTTGTACCTCGAAAAAATCGAAGTAATATATTTGTACCTCGAAAAAATTGAAGTAATATCTTTACCTCGAAAAAATCGAAGTAATATATTTGTACCTCGAAGAAATCCAAAAGTTATCTTTATTTTAAAAAATATTACAACCCAAGTGACACATCACAAAATGTGTTACCTTTTATTCAATCCAAGTGATTATCTATTAAAAAAAAAAGAAATGATATCTTTAAATTGCGCCAATTAAAAATTTTTAAATCCAACAAGGGAATACAAGGTACTTAAACAATATGTATTTTGTAATAAAATAAAAGATTTAATCACAAACAATTACAGACAGAGGTATAACAATACAAAATAAACATGTTTTATTAAAATTAATACATTTTTCTTGTAAAAAAAAACTTGGCGCTGCTAGACCTCGAAATATAATAAAGTACTATGTCGAATTACATTAAGTACAAATTAAAATTACAAGAAACTTTTTTTTACAATGAAACTTATATACTAAAGAAACGTTTCGAGGTCTAGCAGCGCCAAGTTTTTTTTACAAAAAAAATGTATTAATTTTAATAAAACATGTTATTTTGTATTGTTATACCTCTGTCTGTAATTGTTTGTGATTAAATCTTTTATTTTATTACAAAATACATATTGTTTAAGTACCTTGTATTCCCTTGATGGATTTAAAAATTTTTAATTGGCGCAATTTAAAGATATCATTTCTTTTTTTTTAAATAGATAATCACTTGGATTGAATATAAGGTAACACAATTTTGTGATGTGTCACTTGGGTTGTATATTTTTTAAAAATAAAGATAACTTTTGATTCTTCGAGGTACAAATATATTACTTCGATTTTTTCGAGGTAAAGATATTACTTCAATTTTTTCGAGGTACAAATATATCACTTCGATTTTTTCGAGGTACAAATATATTACTTCGATTTTTTTCGAGGTAAAGATATTACTTCGATTTTTTCGAGGTAAAGATATTACTTGGATTTTTTCGAGGTACAAATATATTACTTCGATTTTTTCGAGGTGCACCACGCGTGCTTGGCGTCTTTTTTTGTACCTTTTGTAAAAGGTAATTTTGTACGGATATCATACCTTTTTGTAATATTACGCATCTTATATGAACAGTATATCTTATTTTTCAAGGTATTACGTATACCACCCGTTACTTAAGTTTTTTTCAAGGTACAAAGATAACTACGTGTACCACTTGTTACTTAGGTTTTTCGAGGTACAAATATAATACTTCGATTTTTTCAAGGTTTTTACATAACGCAAAACGGTTTTATTTTATGATTCAAACATCAATTTTCTTACGAATATAATTTACTAATGGCTTTATTAACCCTAGAAGGTACAACCGAGGTTATTTATTAATAATTAACATAGTATCGTCTTGAATTTTCTTTATATCAATTTATTTATATATCTTATAATAACGTTTATGTAATAATCTATAAACATATTATTAGTTTTAATAACATGTATGTATGTATATAAATGTATTAAAATTATAGAATATATATTCAGACACTATAATATATTAACAGTATTCAATATAATTATTATAATTCCTAATCAAATTTGGATTTAAATAATATTTATAATTTTAGTCTATATATAATGATTATTTTATGTAGAATAAATTATTATAGGATTTGTAGAAATAACCTTCAAATATATAAACGTATATAGTACAATAATACATGTATATAGTATCAAAAGCAAAAAGTCATATGAGTTTCTTTCTTGCATTATTATGTCAAAATAAGTTGAAATTTTTATGCGTTATTACGTACACTTTACCATATCTAGATCACATATTGATATTTATGTTGTAAATAAAACTCTTAGAGTCCGACGCAATAATTCTATACAAATACACTGATTTCTTTAGTATAGATTGAAGTACTTGACAACAGTTCCCTCTTAACAAACGCACAGTCACACTTACTGTCATTCAGCTCAAGTCGTTACAACAATGCTCTTTCCGTTTTACTACATAAACGATAATATTTGTCAGGATGATTTCTTCGGCGATATGGACCATCCATCAATATACTTAATAACTACTGCTGTATTAAGTATATTATTAGTATTATACAACAAAGATGGTTCAGGATTTTTAGACTCAATGTTTTACAAAGAATAACGTTATGTAATTAATAAAAGGCGCTCTTTTAAAAGGAACACTATTCTATATAAGAATTAAAAGCTAGAATATATTTGTAGATATTTAAAATCGCAATATATATGAATTACATATTAGCCAATGTAAATTTATCTGGTTGAAATGGTGACAAAAGTTTATATGCGCTGACTTCATATATTTTACTTTTCTCAATCAATTCCATTATCTTATTTGAATTTTTTCGTGGTAGACCTCGAAATGTCCTTAGTATTTCCTAATCTCTTTTATATAAAATTTAATGAAAGTCGCCGAACGTGTTTCTAAAAATTTTGCATTAAACGAAAACGCAAGCTATATAAGTTCCACAGCATTGTTAACCGTAATACAGTGTAGCAAATAATGTTCGCACGTTAATTTTAAAGTTTGTACATCATATTAAATTTACTCCGAGGCACGTTAGTTTTATAACTTGTGACTGTGTGCATTCGATTTTTTCCATGGTTTTCTTACGCGCAAAACACCCTGTATATGACCAATGCATTCTCGTCTACGATCGCTAGTCGGCATGCTGCATTCCACCGAATTGCAAGTTATATACTTCTATATGTATCATATATATTCTTCGAATCACATTAATTATGGCATATTACACATATTATACACACACACACACACACACACACACACACACATCTTGTTTTTTGAGCAACAGAGAGCGTAATTAATTACTTTGCAAATAGAGTATGCAGAGCATCCCGGAAACTGACATACAGTGTATAGCACTGTGACAATCATATCCATTTTATCGTTAGTAACTTTGGCGTAATTGAAAATCAAGTAAAATTTGATCGGAAAAGTTATACTAAGATTAATTGAAAAAAGTACTCTTGTTTACTTATATTAA
>JASTWR010000952.1:0-67460 GCA_030770355.1 Harpagoxenus sublaevis | reverse complement strand
ATAGCAAAAAAAACTATTTTTTATTTAACCCCCTATGGTGTTTTATTTAAAAAATTGAAGGTGCTTTTGATCTAAATTTTTTATATAAAAGCCCCTATTTTTATTGTATATTCTTGTAGCCCTTGTCACGACGTTTTTAAAACACTATAATAAAGTTCTCTTTTGTTAAGAATTTACTGAGATATTCCAAATTTTGTCATAATATTTTTAATATAAAATATGAAATATCTTGTAAAGTATTCACTTTTCGATGACTTACCTTGGTGCTTTTACACGTAGCTAAATAATCAAAGAAATCGAATAATAATATTAATTTTTACATGTGTAATTTTTCAAAATTAAGTTGTACACAAAATGCAATCAAATTTTTAAAATTAATTCGTCTGTTTTTTTAAATTATTCGATTTCTTTTATTATTCTACGCATAAAAGTATTAAGGTAAAGTCATCAAAAAGTAAATACTTTACGAAATATTTCATATTTTATATTAAAAATATAATGAAAAAATTTAAAATATTTCAGGAAATTCTTAACGAAAGAGAGCTTTATTATAGTGTTTTCAAAACGTCTCGACAAGGGCTACAAGAATATGCAATAAAACTATTTTATATTTAACCCCCTATGGGGTTTTATTTAAAAAGTTTAAGGTGCTCTTGATCAAGAGCACCTTAAATTTTTTTATATAAAAGCCCCTATTGTTTATATAGCATATTCTTGTAGCCCTTGTCAAGACGTTTTTAAAACACAATAATAAAGTTCTCTTTCGTTAAGAATTTTCTGAGATATTTCAAATTTTGTCATAATATTTTTAATATAAAATATAAAATATTTCGTAAAGTATTCACTTTTGATAACTTTACCTTAATACTTTTATACATAGAATAATCAAGGAAATCGAATAATAATATTAATTTTTATATTTGCAATTTTTTAAAATTGTTTTCCCACAAAATGCAAATTTTTTAAAATAAATTTGTATGTTTTTTTACATTATTCAATTCCTTTCATTATCGTGAGAATATCGTGTGGACGTTCTTTTTTGAAAATCCTCTACATATATCTCATTTATCTCAACAAGATACCCTCTAAATATTCTGTACAAAAGTGTTTTAGTATGATAATTTTTATGGATATTAAGATATATTTGGGATGTACGGGACAAATTCAGTATATCCCGCAGATCTTCTCTGCTATGTGGGAATAAAAATGTTTAATTGTAATTGATCGATTTGCTCTTACGCGCGATTACGACTATAAAATTTATTTATGTGCATTGGCCTTATATAGTAACAAAAGACAGAACGACGTGATATGTATAGGCTTATTATTTTGTAACGCGTAATAAGCGACTTTTCGCAGCCTTTGATTGACAAGCGACAATGACTGCTCATCAGACAGATTGCATCAGAGCTCAAACAGAGCACTCGTTCGTTGGGACGATTATATATACTTATTTCAACTTATTGTATGTATATAATCAAAATATAGTCGTGCCAATGTACTTCCAATGTAAACGCAATATCGCGCACTTCTTAGCACGTAACATTGGCAATACATTTATACTTATTCTGAAATCAATATTCACATTATATTGGGAAATCTTGGCCGAAGCACTTTCAATACAAACGCAATACGGTGTACTTCTTGGCACGTAACATTGGCAATACATTTATACTTATTCTGAAATAAATATTGATTTTATATGGGTAAATCTTGGCCAATACAATTCCAATGCAAACGCAATGTCGCGCACTTCTTATCACGTAACATTGGCAATACATTTATACTCATTCTGAAATAAATATTGACTTTATATGGGTAAATCTTGGCCAATGCACTTCCAATGTAAACGCAATATTGCGCTCTTCTTGGCACGTAACGTTGACAATACATTTATATTCATTCTGAAATAAATATTGACTTTATATGAGTGAATCTTGGCCAATGTAATTCCAATGCAAACGCAATATCGCGCACGTCTTGGCACGTAACGTTGGCGATACATTTATACACATTCTGAAATAAATATTGACTTTATATGGGTAAATCTTGGCCAATGCACTTTCAATGCAAACGCAATATCGCGCACTTCTTGGCACGGAACGTTGGCAATACATTTGCACTTATTCTGTAATCAATATTCGCATTATATTGGGAAATCTTGGCCAATGCACTTCCAACATTAGCCCAATATTGGCTAATTATTGACGTGCAATGTCAGGAATACATTTGCATTTATTTTATGACCAATATTGGTTTCGTATTGGGACATGTTGGCCAATGCACTCCCAACATAACCAATGAATAGCCAATGCTGAGCCAATGCACTGTGCTACTAGGGGTATGTACAAGTAGATATAAGTAATTTTGTCATCGTACGGAAACTCGCAGTTCAAACTAACTATAAAATTGTTTGCAGATGCTTGCTGTCATTGTGAATACAGATCAAAGAGGTAGGAAAGCAGTGGAATACCTCATGCATTTCCAAGTAAGTTAGAAAAGCTTTAGCGAAGCTACTTAATCTTGTACAAATCATATTAAAGTACACATTAAGGAAATATAAATATATTTTATCATTGTGTAAGGGTTGGAATCTGTCTTGGGACCGTTGCGTAACAGAGGAATATGTGCTCAAAGATACGGAAGAGAATCGTCAACTTCAACTAGAGATCTAGCACAAAAAGCGCAGCTTCAGCTGTACGTATTCCTGAAACTCTAATATTATACAAATTTTATGATTTATTATGAATTGGTATACTATTTTTTTTTCTCATGAAACAGGGGTGCTTATTTATGTTGCCGCAAACGCAAGAAGAGAAGCCATAAGATGTCAAAGCGCTTAACCGAAACAGAGCATCAAGAACCTCGGCGTAGAGCGAGAAGCGGTAGCTGTCGAGCTGCATCAGCTACGACCGGATCTTCCGAAGATGGCAGTTCAGGCCAACACGCTGATTATGATACAAAAGTAAGTTTCATTTTCAAGTTAGGACCATGGCACACAAAAAATCTGAAGCAGTAAAACTTGAACAGTAAGCGAATCAGCCAATCACAGTCAAGACCTCAAGGCATAAACGTAAGCGTTAGCGAATCTATACTGTTGATTTCCTTACTGCTTAGGTCTTACTGCTCAACATATGGTCAACCTTTATCAGTTGCCAATAGGTCAACGTAAAGTTACCGAATTGCTATTACAATATGCCATTACAGATGTAACCGTCATTCAACAGATGTCTTATAGATGTCCAAAAGATTAACAAAATGGCATCCAAACGGCACGAATAAATGATGTCCAAAAGATATCTTATTTATGGAATGTATAGGACAGGGACAGGTGAACAATAAATGATAAAAGTTTATTGTTATCTGAAATATGGATGTACACAATATAAAGTTAATTGTATTATCTAAAATTATGAGTACACAGTTAACAATCAACTAGTATATTTTATAATATAAAGTTGATATAATTATAATTAATATAATATATATTATATCAACTTTATATTATAATAAAATATATTAGTTGATTGTTACCTGTGTACTAAATAATTTTAGATAATACAATTAACTTTATATTGTGTACATCCATATTTCAGATAACAATAAACTTTTATCACATAGTATATAATATAATTAATATAAATCCATATTTCACATTATTTACAATATAATAAAAGTATTATTCATAAGACTTGTACATAAAAAAACAGTAGATCTTACAAGCAAAACACAGTCTTGTATGTAAACAACATTATCAAAAATCTACTTATTTATATTTACGAACTTATACCTGTAATATTTCTTATTGAAAAAAAAACACCTATACCTATATTGATCTTATTAAATGATACCTATACCAATATCTTGATATAGAGATCCTATAGTGTAACAGAGATTCGCCAAGAATCACGTGATCGTGAGATTACGCTGATTGGCCAGGGGAAACTGTGCTCATGAAGCTGCTGCCATATTGAATTATACATAGCGACAACGCGAGTGACACATGTGTTTCGTTGTCCTCTTGTAGAGGTTAAAGTACATTTTACTTTGACGTATTGTTATTATTTATGCACTTTTACTTAATAAATTATTTTTATTGCATTATTAAATGCTTTGCATTAATTATTACACATTTTTTGCACAGAATTAGACTCGCTATGCCAAACAATTGTGCTGCAAATCGCTGTACTAACAACAATAGTAATGGTTACTCTGTATTTAATTTTCCATCTGACGAAGATTTACGAAAAAAATGGATAGCAGCTCTTGGAAAGAGCTCCGATTGGCGACCCACATCTCAAAGAATTTGTGAGGTGAGTGATAGAAATTAATTTATTATCAGCTGTAAAAGGAATAGAGCTTTTAATAACTAGTGTTTCTAATTTATATTTGTCCTATTTCTCAGTCCTGTAATATTTTTCTTATATTTCAGGTTCACTTCAATTCAATCGATATACATTTTGTTGCTGGACGGAAGGAATTACGTAGAAATGCCATGCCATGTCACTTCTGTGTATGCCCGTATTGGCAAAGTATTATTAGAGCGGAGCTGCAGAGGTAGAGACTTCTTTGCTGGACTTTCCGAACAATACGCATGGTCTGCAGTTTCAGGTGGCTTCGTGGACTTCTTTCTTAGTTGATTTTTTCTTTAGCCTCCTTATCATACGGGCATACACAGAAGTGACATGGTATGGCATTTCTACGTAATTCCTTCCGTCCAGCAACAAAATGTATATCGATTGAATTGAAGTGAACCTGAAATATAAGAAAAATATTACAGGACTGAGAAATAGGACAAATATAAATTAGAAACACTAGTTATTAAAAGCTCTATTCCTTTTACAGCTAATAATAAATTAATTTCTATCACTCACCTCACAAATTCTTTGAGATGTGGGTCGCCAATCGGAGCTCGGTAATTCTTCAGTTTACACCCCTCACCTCCGATTTTGATGAACTTAGGCTTAATCGACGCGTTTTTCAAGAGCTGCTATCCATTTTTTTCGTAAATCTTCGTCAGATGGAAAATTAAATACAAAGTAACCATTACTATTGTTGTTAGTACAGCGATTTGCAGCACAATTGTTTGGCATAGCGAGTCTAATTCTGTGCAAAAAATGTGTAATAATTAATGCAAAGCATTTAATAATGCAATAAAAATAATTTATTAAGTAAAAGTGCATAAATAATAACAATACGTCAAAGTAAAATGTACTAACCTCTACAAGAGGACAATGAAACACATGTGTCACTCGCGTTGTCGCTATGTATAATTCAATATGGCAGCAGCTTCATGAGCACAGTTTCCCCTGGCCAATCAGCGTAATCTCACGATCACGTGATTCTTGGCGAATCTCTGTTACACTATGGCCTAGTTTACACCGGACCGTTTGGTACGCGTATCAAGTACTATATCCGTATCAAATCTTGGGTTATACTGGTGTAAACCGAGATTTGATACGGATTTGATACGGATATAGTACTTGGTACGCGTATCAAACGGTCGGTGTAAACTAGGCCTATAGGATCTCTATCTTGATACCTATATTTATGTTATTAAAAAAAAAGCACGCGTAATGCATATAGACGCAGGTACAGTGTATGTAATATATACCCCAAATACAGTGATATATCACTGCTGAAGATTATGTTGACGTTCACGACGTTTATTCGCAATTTTTATTCTGTCGCCCCCACGGCGAAGCCACTCGGCAATTCAATCTTTGACAGTTTTTATTTTTGCTCCATCAAATGCGTTACGTACAACATCTGAAAGAGTAGACTATGAGACGTGGTAGTTTTTTCACGGCGAAGAACTTAACAAAAGTGTTATAAGCCATTGTACATACCAATTATCACATATGGAAATGTAAATTTTGAGATTTTTGGTTTGTTCTCAGCTCCGAGGGTCCAAACGACTTGTTGAGTTAAATCATCCGTCATCACAACTTCCATTGCATATTTCACTGCTTTTTGAACCGATTTTCCGCCGATGTCTTCAATCTTTCTCATCTACAAAATATCAACAATTTAAACAACTTAATTAAAATATTGACGAAACGATGTACCAGCACAGTTTCACAATACTCGTATACGTACAAATTGATGTCGCATTTGTCCATTGTCTTTGAGATCACGATCGAATCTTTGTAATGCGTTAATATCGTTGAATGGCATCTGGGGCAGAAGTGCATAATCACGACCTGTACGCCCCACTGGGTTATCATTTCTTCCCACTACTTCCAGCAACTGATTTACTTTTCGTAGAATCATATTATCAAAACGCTCTCGATCCTCTCTACAATCATCTGAAAAATAATATAATTAATACCCACTTGGCATGTTATATCGCTGAAATATTAAAATGTTCGGAAATGGTGGTGAAATAAAAATACATTACGCTGCAGCAATACATTATAGTTTTTGTATCTCAACTGTTCCTTCAGTGCCCTCTCTAACCCATAATGAACATAAGTGCCTCCAGCAAGAGCCTGTATTTCAATTCGGTTTGGCGTGTCACATAATGGTCTAGTTTACACCGTTAAATCGGTTGGTACGCGTATCAAGTTGGTGCGGACTAAACATTTGATACATCCCTGTTTACACCGTTCCATCTCACAACAGGTTAGGTTAGGTTTTTAATCCAGATAAAGTCCAATGTTTTCAGTGATTTCGGTATTATTTTCTCATGTGTATATTCGAATTAAATAATATAATTTTAACATCTTTTTATATCTTTTATTTCTTTAATTTATGCATCCTTTTGTATGTAACATTATTACAGCTTTTATATGTGTACAGTACACCACATATTTTATTATAAAATATTCAAAGTTTGTCTCATAAACCTACCACTAATTCACAGTTATAGTAATTATCATAATTAATATCGCATTTTGAGATTAATGGAAAAATATTTATATTTCCTGCATACACAACAAACTATTTATTTAATTAATGATTTATATTATATCTATAAATAAAAACGACTTTTTAAGAACTTGTAAAAAACAAAGGAACTTTTTGGAAACTATATCACAAGTTATTAAACAACTTATAATTATTAATTCATCTTGTACCTATAAAATATTCTAACTTTAACCTCAATCTAACAACAGTCAGCAGCGGCGGTATACGTACTTGATCCAATTCGAATCGAATCAAGCGTTTACAGCGCGCTGACATCTTTTGATACGCGTATCAACTTGGTCTGATACTCGCGATTGAGGAGTATCAGACCAGAGCGCACTAAAGTAATCCGCGAGCGTTTATACCGAGCGTATCAAGCGATTTGATACGGATATAGTACTTAATACGCGTACCAAGTGCTCGGTGTAAACTAGGTCAATGTCCTGGCATCAGACGGAAGCTCAGGATGAAATTTCTTTAACACTCTCAAAAGATCGTTCACAACGGATTGAGGTACTTTGTTTTGAATTGCCCAATGAGCAAGACAATCTTGAAGATCAGTTATACTTATAGTTAGACAAGTGATAGTCGATTTAGCCTGATTCTCCATCTGGATATCTGTATTAGTCAGTGTCGGTCTTTCATTGATTAGCAAATTGAGATCTTCTGCGTCATCAAAGCGTTCAACATTATCAAAGAAATCATCAATTTGATGACAAACGTCATCAGGAATATTAGAAGCACGAGCTGTTGGCGGTGAGCATGAGGGAGGACGAGTACGACTAGACGCAGCATTATTTGCTGCATTTGCTAGGTAATCAAGATCCGCTTGCACAAGGGCGCGGATTCGTCGCCTTTGCTGTTTTCGCGAGAGCTTAAGGAACGGTTTCACCCGTCTCAACGGAGGTCCCATAATGACATAATCTATATAATGTGGTATCGCAATTAATTCCCTTCAACTATTAAATAGAATAAAACACGGAATAGATCAGTAATATTACTGTATATACTCACAACTTTTTCCAGATGTAGAGAAAAATATTATAAAAATAGTGTACGTCACTTTACTTTATTTATATTATTTAGTACTGCGTGTACAACTCGGTATAACCTGAAAAGTACACGTGTGTATTGTAGTCACGCTTTATGCACGCATATATGCATTATATATATACTAAAAATATAGAAAAAGCATATATACTTACACGTGTATTAATTACAACACTTCATATATTTACACACTTTTTGTCAAACAATTTGTCGCTTTCGTGATGGAATAAAATCATGTACTAAATATACGTACGCACGGCGCAATAAAATCTCGACTTCTATAATACTTATACACGTGTATTAATTGGTAAATATGCAGAATAGTGGCCTCCTCACCGATTTCGTTGAACTTAGGCTTAATCGACGCGTTTTTGCGTGAAACAAAAGAATCTGGCAGAAAAAAGGGTAATTATTCAGTTTAGGGTACTCACCTCCGATTTCAATGAAATTAGGCTTAATCGATTCGTTTTTGCTCAAAACAAAAGAATCTCGCAGAAAAAAGCGTCGCTCTGCCCCACGAAGCGAGATATTTAGCGTTAAAGTTGACGACTCTCAGGTTAGGATTCCTGTCATACCGACGAGATGTAGCGACTATTTATAATATTTATAATATTTATAATATTTATAATATTTATAATAGTCGCTACATCTCGTCGGTATGACAGGAATCCTAACCTGAGAGTCGTCAACTTTAACGCTAAATATCTCGCTTCGTGGGGCAGAGCGACGCTTTTTTCTGCGAGATTCTTTCGTTTTGAGCAAAAACGAATCGATTAAGCCTAATTTCGTC
Source organism: Harpagoxenus sublaevis (assembly GCA_030770355.1). Taxonomy (NCBI): domain Eukaryota; kingdom Metazoa; phylum Arthropoda; class Insecta; order Hymenoptera; family Formicidae; genus Harpagoxenus; species Harpagoxenus sublaevis. Next base: position 58,711 of record JASTWR010000952.1, on the reverse strand, counting down.
GAAATCGGAGGTGAGTACCCTAAACTGAATAATTACCGAAAAAAGTGTCGCTCTGCCTCGCGAAGCGAGATATTACCAGTTAAAGTGGACGACTATCAGGTTATGAGACCTGTCATACCGACGAGATGTAGCGACTATTAACCATGCCCGATGCCCCTCGGCCACTTGCGCATGCTCTGTTAGCTCTGTGGCCACATGCGCATGCTCCGTGGCCGCACGCGCATGCAAAAGTGCGCGAATTGAAAACCTATGTATTGGGATTGGCGGTCGTGACGTCACCAAGGCAAGATGGCCGGAGAGAGTAGGTCACTTGTCACTGTATGGTCGTGGTCAAAAAGGTTGTCCGACTTTTTTTTATAATTTTTTGAACGCACTCTGTCATGTGAGAGTTGATGGTCCCTGCTCACGGCCATAACCTAAAGTTTCGCAGTGACATATTATCGGAGCAGATGGACAATCTATACAAGGTGTCGGAATAGTTTAAAATACCAGAAGAAGTATAAGCACGTGTATTTTAACACAAGGAACAAAGCCAGTCATAAAGAGGAAAAAAGAGAAGAGGAATATGAGCAGAGAATGGTAAGTAAAATGACCAGTGACCAATATTAGAAAAGAAATGTAAGAAATAATAATATACCCATATAAATATTTATATACCTATATAAATATTTTTAGACTAACAATTTTTATTAACAATTATCAATATGACAATAAAAAAATGCATAATTATGACATAAAATATATAATTAAAATATTTAAATACAATAGCATATAATAAGTAATAACTATTGCAGTAATTGTTATGCACTTGAAGCAAAAGAAATGACATTGTATGCAGAATTATTTTAAAGAATTTTAGTATATTATACATATTAGGCACATCATATATAGTTTCAGGAGGAGAAGCGATGAGATTAAGCAAAAATGTTATGCAAGAAATTGTTGGTGCATTCCCTGGTATAGATGAGGCAATGAGCTATGCAGAAGTTATGAAGTAAATTTGCCATTTTTATATTTCTTATTTTTGTAAAACATTAATAGGATAATCTACCTTTCTAGTAAACTTAAATTGTAGATACATCTTAGATCTTCTATTCTCTATTTTCTTTTTTTTTTTATTTTAATTCCTTTACATGCTGGTTTTAGGCTTGTAAAAGGAATGAACTTCTCTGTTGTGGTGTTTGATACTGCACCTACTGGGCACACATTGAGGCTACTATCGTTTCCGCAAGTGGTTGAAAAAGGTTTGGGAAAACTAATGCGTTTAAAAATGAAGATTAGTCCCTTTATCACACAAGTTAGAATTAATCCATGCTATTTTGAGTATTTTTCCTAAAATTAATACATATTAGGTATATCAAGTGTCCTCCCCGAATTATTTAAATTGAAAAAAGATTGTTCTTTTATAGATAAGTTCGTTGTTGGGATTAACGGATTTCAATGTAGATACATTCTCCAATAAGATGGAGGAAATGCTTGCTGTCATTCGACAAGTTAACGAACAGTTCAGAAATCCCGATCAGACAACGTTTATATGTGTTTACATAGCAGAATTTTTGTCGCTTTATGAGACAGAACGACTTCACAAGAATTAACAAAATATGGTATTGATACCGATAATATTATAGTGAACCAACTGTTATTTTTGAAAGATGGAGATAGTCCTTGTCGGCTGTGTCTTGCAAGGCATAAAATTCAAGATAAATATCTAGAGCTATAATATTATCACTATAATATTATCGGTAATATTAGCACTATAATATTATCGGTATCAATACCATATTTTGTTAATTCTTGTGAAGGCGTTCTGTCTCATAAAGCGACAAAAATTCTGCTATGTAAACACATATAAACGTTGTCTGATCGGGATTTCTGAACTGTTCGTTAACTTGTCGAATGACAGCAAGCATTTCCTCCATCTTATTGGAGAATGTATCTACATTGAAATCCGTTAATCCCAACAACGAACTTATCTATAAAATTCGGGGAGGACACTTGATATACCTAATATGTATTAATTTTAGGAAAAATACTCAAAATAGCATGGATTAATTCTAACTTGTGTGATAAAGAGACTAATCTTCATTTTTAAACGCATTAGTTTTCCCAATCCTTTTTCAACCACTTGCGGAAACGATAGTAGCCTCAATGTGTGCCCAGTAAGTGCAGTATCAAACACCACAACAGAGAAGTTCATTCCTTTTACAAGCCTAGAACCAGCATGTAAAGGAATTAAAATAAAAAAAAAAAAGGAAATAGAGAATAGAAGATCTAAGATGTATCTACAATTTTAGTTTACTAGAAAGGTAGATTATCCTATTAATGTTTTACAAAAATAAGAAATATAAAAATGGCAAATTTACATCATAACTTCTGCATAGCTCATTGCCTCATCTATACCAGGGAATGCACCAACAATTTCTTGCATAACATTTTTGCTTAATCTCATCGCTTCTCCTCCTGAAACTATATATGATGTGCCTAATATGTATAATATACTAGAATTCTTTAAAATAATTCTGCATACAATGTCATTTCTTTTGCTTCAAGTGCATAACAATTACTGCAATAGTTATTACTTATTATATGTTATTGTATTTATTTATTTTAATTATATATTTTATGTCATAATTATGCATTTTTTTATTGTCATATTGATAATTGTTAATAAAAATTGTTAGTCTAAAGTTATTTATATAGGTATATAAATATTTATATGGGTATATTATTATTTCTTACATTTCTTTTCTAATATTGGTCACTGGTCATTTTACTTACCATTCTCTGCTCATATTCCTCTTCTCTTTTTTCCTCTTTATGACTGGCTTTGTTCCTTGCGTCAAAATACACGTGCTTATACTTCTTCTGGTATTTTAAACTATTCCGACATCTTGTATAGATTGTCCATCTGCTCCGATAATATGTCACTGCGAAACTTTAGGTTATGGCCGTGAGCAGGGACCATCAACTCTCACATGACCACGGTCTTCTACTCAGGTCTGGAAACTCGCACCATTTTATGGTGGTGGGGGTGTCTCGCTTAAGGGTCGGCAGGAGACCCAGGCAAACTCCGAATTGATATTGGAGACCTCGCGTGGTGGCAACGCGAAACTCCGGTTTCAGTGTCACCAACGTTGAAAAACTAATTTCAGGTTCCATGTAGTGGTGTATGTCCGTACACGTACACACACCACTAAATTGCTTACGCGGACGCACGGATTCAGCAATACGGCCCGAAAATGCTTTCTGGCCGTCCGTAGCAGAAGGCAGTAACGTACCAAGGCTAACAAGCACCCGCTTTTCATAAATTACATATATTCTTATGCACACATGTGCGTGAATACAATAAATTGATTTGCTTTGATTGCTATCAGTGTCTCTTACAATTTAGTCAAATATTAGCCTTTAACATTGAACTGTTTTTCTGTAAAAAATAAAAATAAAAATTTCGAAAATAATTTATATCTTTTGATCGGCTTGACCGATTTTGATGAAATTTTAATATGTTGTAGATATCATTGAAACACATTTGTGGAAAATTCGGGAAAGATTTCTGATGACAGAAAGATTGATAAAAAGAATAAATTAATGTTCTTGATTTTTTTCAGTCCTGATATCTTTCTTGTACATTTACGAAAAAAATTTTCTAGAATCTTGGAGTAGTTTCCTATCGGACATAATTTTTTGGAAGCAATAAAATAGGTAGGTAGTACTTTTAAAAAATACAGTATTATTTTCATATTTTTAACATATGATATATGCTTTTGGTACGATTACCATATATTTTATGTAGAATTTTGGAATAGTATTCTACAAAAAGTAATTTTTACGAACCAATAAAATGTGTGAAAAGTACATAAAAAAAACAAAATCTTTTTTTTTTTTAAATTATCACAGCTTTTTGGTACTATCGCCATATTTTTGTTTAGAATCTTGGAATGGAATTCTACAACAAGTAATTTTCCGGAATCAATTAAATAAATAGATGCAGGTACTAAAAAAATAATGAAATAAAGTAAATTGAAATAATTATAAAAGAATAAACTATAATTGTATTAAATCTAATGTTTTTAATGAAGTACACATACACATACACGTATACATACACTCAAATTAATGGAGTACACATACACATTCGTTCACATAATCACTCTCATACTATTATTTACAGTTATATTCATATGGATGAACTAATCTTCATCACTATCTTCATTGATAGTAGGCGTGATGCCGTCTGTTTTAAATATATTTAAATATTAAATATATAATATATTAAATAAAATAAATAAAATAAATAAAAAAATAAAAATAAAAATAAAAAATAAAATAAAATAAAATAAAAAAATATTAAATATATACATACTAAATATATTTAAAACAGCCGGCATCACGCCTATTATCAATAAAGATAGTGATGAAGATTAGTCCATCCATATGAATATACAAACTATAAATAGTGTAAATAATAGTATGAGAGTGATTATGTGAACGAATGTGTATGTATACTTCATTATTTTGAGTGTGTGTACGTGTATGTGTATGTGTACTTCATTAATAAACATTTGATTTAATACGATTAAAGTTTATCCTTTTATAAATATTTCAATATACTTTATTTTATTATTTTTTTAGTACCTGCACCTATTTATTTAATCGATTCCAGAAAATTACTTGTAGGATTCCATTCCAAGATTCTAAACAAAAATATGGTGATGGTACTAAAAAACTTATAATTTTGAAAAAAAATATTTTGTTTTTTAAAGTACCTTTTACCCATTTTATTGGTTCGAAAAAAGTACTTGTAAAATACCGTCTCAAAAGTCTAATTACATTATAAAACATTACATAACAAAATAAATATGGCAATGGTACAAAAAGCATCATAAATTTAAAAAATAAAAAAAATCTTATTTTTTTAAACTTCCGCCTACCTATTTTATTGGCTCGAAAAAATTACTTGTAGAATACTGTCTCAAAATTCTACATAAAATATATGGCGACCGCACCAAAAGCATCATATTTAAAAAAAAAAGAAGAATACTTTATTTTTTAAAAGTACCGCCTACCCATTTTATTGCTTCCAAAAAATTATGTCCGATAAGAAACTGCTCCAAGATTCTAGAAAAATTGTTCGTAATTGTACAAGAAAGATATCGGGACTGAAAAAAATCGAGAACATTTATTTATTTTTTAATTAATGTTTCTGTCATCATAAACCTTTCCCGAATTTTCCAAAAATGTGTCTCAATAATATCTACAACATATTAAAATTTCAACACAATCGGTTCAGCCGATTAAAAGATATGAATTATTTGCGAAATTTTTATTTTTATTTTTTACAGCAAAACAGTTCAATGTTAAAGGCTAATATTTGACTAAATTGTAAGAGACACTGATAGCAATCAAAGCAAAAAAATGAGCATAATCCGTGTGGAGGAACATTGACCCTTCTTATCCGGCTACGGCCTTTATTCTATCTTTATATAGGAAAATATACACTCAGTCTTAGCATCAGAGCAGAGGGTAACGCAGCTGATGAACAGTATTGATAACAAACTGAATGAAAATCTTAATTATTAATATTATTATGTTGTAATACAATGTCCGCCGCCGCCGCCGCCGCCGCCGCCGCAACAATATTATCCACCACCGCCGCCGCCACAATTTCCACCGCCGCCGCCACAATTTCCACGGCCGCCTCCACAATTTAAAAATAGGGGGGGGGGAAGAAAGGGGCAAACAGGTCGAGGTAGAAAAATCTTCCAATTCCATTTCCATTAAATATATATATATATATATATATATATATATATATATATATATATATTATTAATGAAAATGGAATTGGAAGATTTGATTAACCCTATTCAGTCACACTGGGTGAAATACACCCCGGCGTTTTTTTGACCTCGAAAACGACCTAGTAAACCAATGGAAATGGGCCTTTTGCCGTCATCTACAGGTAGTTGGGACCTTCAAGTATCGATCCCCGTCGGTGGTATATTTTTCGGCCCGTTGGTTCTCTCGCAGCAGCCGTTCAAAGTGGGCGTTTCGGAGTTGTGGGGTGTATTTCACCCAGTGTGACCGGTACGGGATTCTCGGGAAGTGTGACTGAATAGGGTTAAGTTCCGTCTATTACAGCCACTTTTCAGATCACTTTTTTATTTTATATATTTGAATTTCTAAAATAATATAAGGGTATATTTTTTGTGTATTATTGCTTATCTCTCTTTTTAAAAGTGTTTCTATTTTTTAAATCATATTTAGTTTTTATTTGTTTAATATAATTTTACTGCTGCGTTTTTTAAATTACGCATTATAATCAATATTTTGCTTTTCTAATTTGACTGAAAATGTAAGTAGTCTTCTCTTATGTTGAGGTGTAAATTAAAATAAAATAGAAAATAAAAATTATGCTTACTTTTCATTTTTAGTGTATGTATGTATACCTATGAGATGGATATAGTTAATTTGCGATTATAGTGCATCATAAATGATAACGTGTAGGAATATTATCACGAGAGACAACATCTGCAATTATAATTTGATTGCGAACACGATGAAAAGGATTGACTTTCACATTTGTGCATGCATATATATATTAGAGTGGTCCTTAAAAAGGGTAATTTTGAATTTTGACTGCTCGAACGGTTCGGAAGACTCAAAATAAATGAAAAAAATCTGTGCAAAAGCGCAGCTTCCTATCTCAATTTTAACACGTGCCGCAGAGCACTTGAATTTTCCTATTAAAATCAAATAGCAAATGATTTTAGTATGAATGCAATAACGATCGGAAAAATTTGAAACTTGACAATTCTCTTACCTATAGTTGTACCTATCTTCTGAAATTTTTATAGATTTTTATCTACATATTTCAGGTTGCTAGTGATCGATGAAAATAATTTATTTTTTCAATTTTTTAAGCAAATAGCAAATGATTTTAGTATGAATGCAATAACAATCGGAAAAATTTAAAACTTAGCAATTCTCTTACCTATAGATACTATCTTCTGATAATAAACAATATTTCTTTGATTTTTCAAAAATTAAAAAAAATTATTTTCATCGACCACTAGCAACCTGAAATATGTAGATAAAAATCTATAAAAATTTCAGAAGATAGGTACAACTATAGGTAAGAGAATTGCCAAGTTTCAAATTTTTTCGATCGTTATTGCATTCATACTAAAATTATTTGCTATTTGCTTAAAAAATTATAAAAATAAATTATTTTCATCGACCACTAGCAACCTGAAATATGTAGATAAAAATCTATAAAAATTTCAGAAGACAGGTACAACTATAGGCAAGAGAATTGCCAAGTTTCAAATTTTTCCGATTGTTATTGCATTTATACTAAAATCATTTGCTATTTGATTTTAATAGGAAAATTCAAGTGCTCTGCGGCACGTGTTAAAATTGAGATAGAAAGCTGCGCTTTTGCACAGATTTTTTTCATTTATTTTGAGTCTTCCGAACCGTTCGAGCAGTCAAACTTCGATATTACCCTTTTTAAGGACCACTCTAATATATGTATATATGCATGCACAAATCAATTTATTTTATATATATATATTTTATATTATAAAAAAACATAAAATCGTTACATTTTACATGTCATGCATATTACATACATACATATATATATATATTACATACATATTACATACATACATATATATATATACAGGGTGTCCCAAAATTCGCGACTCAAAATATTATAGCAAGAAAGTTCTCAAAAAATTAAGTAAAAAAGTTATTTGTAAATTTTTATTTCAAGCAGTAGTTTTTGAGATATAAGAGTTTTAAGCTAGCCAATTACAGACTAGGTTTAGACGGACACCTGTCCATGAGTGGCGCGCGCGGTAGTATTAGTGAGCGCGCACTTCAGCATGCATACATTGCATACTGACATGACGGGCGCGGTGGACAAAAGATTGTGTGTGTTCTCCATACGTTACCGCGCGCGATTTCATGATATTGATTGCAAATTAATGATGTTAATAAATAAGCGTTACAAATAAGAAATCTTTAAACTATTAAAATTAAACTATTAAACTATTAAAATTTTATCGCTAATATTGTAGATTACATAGAAACATTGGGATTACTACAATTCATATTAACACAATAACATTAATATTAAAGAAATATTAAGTGAATAAGATTTATAATTAATTATAAGTCGTGATCGCATACGCGCAAGTAATAATTTTTTTATAAGTGTTGAGAGAAATAATTTCATGCGTTACTTCTTTGCTATAATTGGTCTGATCGAACTTAGCGGTTTGGCGGAAAACTCGGTACTAATAACACCATGTCAATTTTATATTCAATCTTGGAAAAAATATTGCATTTTTCCAGGATTGGAGATAAATTTAACTCTGGTGCTTTGATTAACAAGTAAAAATATTTTTTGCTTTTGGGAGTTGCCTAGACCTCCCCTAAACTGATAAATGTGTGGTAGGTATGTCAAATAAAAAAAGCATTTTTTATAAACAATTAAATAAAAAAATGTTTTTTCTTAATGTGGCCACAAATAATATTTTTTCTTTTTGGCACATCTATACTACAGATTTCTCAGTTTAGGAAAAGTCTAGGCAACCCCCCAAAACCAAAAATATTTTTGCCTGTTTATCAAAGCACACCCAGAGTCAGATTTATCTCCAATCCTGGAAAAATATTGAAATTTTAAAAATACGAAGCCCTGGTTACAAAAGCAATCTTTTTGCAAAAGTCCGGTGATTTTCCGTCGTCTTTAGGCACAAGAAACATGACTCACAAAGTCATTAAGTTCATTGACACAAAAATCGTGTTACACGGTGTTATTAGTACCGAGCTTTCCGCCAAACCGCTAAGTTCGATCAGACTAATTATAGCAAAGAAATAACTTGCATGAAATTATATCTCTCAACATTTATAAAAAAATTATTGCTCGCGCGCGTATACAATCACGACTTATAAGTAATTATAAATCTTATTCACTTAATATTTCCTTAATATTAATGTTATTGTGCTAATATAAATTGTAGTAATCCCAATGTTTCTTTGTAATCCACAATATTAGCGATAAAATTTGAATAGTTTAAAGATTTCTTATTTGTAACGCTTATTTACATAATTAATTTGAAATCAATATCATGAAATTGCGCGCGGTAACGTATGGAGAACACACGCACAATCCACCGCGCCCGTCATGTCAGTATGCATGCTGAAGTGCGCGCTCACTAATACTACCGCACGCGCGACTCATGGACAGGTGTCCGTTTAAACCTAGTCTGTAATTGGCTAGCTTGAAACTCTTATATCTCAAAAACTACTGCTTGAAATAAAAATTTACAAATAACTTTTTTACTTAATTTTTTGAGAACTTTCTTGCTATAATATTTTGAGTCGCAAATTTTGGGACACCCTGTATATATATATATATATATATATATATATATATACATATATGCATGTAATATGCATGACATGTAAAATGTTTGTAACGATTTTATGTTTTTTTATGATATAAAATATATATATGTATATAAAATAAATTGATTTTTTAATTTTTTTATTAATTTTTAATCACACACACACACACACACACACACACACACACACACACACACATAGATTCTTCTTATTTTTTAAAATAATCTTTATTTTTGTTCTTTCTTTACATATGCATACATATACAAAAAAAAAAAAAATAATATGATAGCCGGATTTTGCTGACATTATCTCTTAATATTTGCATCCGTGTGCTCACGTATTAGTGTTTGTACTTTGTACATGGATGCTACTACATATGCGATGTAAGAGAGACAAAGATGGAATGATGCTCTCTCTTGTCAAGCAGTCAGTATGTTACCACGAAAATTTCCCCAGCTTCTTAGATCTAGTGAGAACCGTAAAAACAATATTTTAGCCAAAATATTGAATGAATCTTATTCCATTTAGGATATTTTTAATCAGTAAGTTCATCTTTAGTACGCTAAAGAGCCCGATTTTGCATTTTTGCTCTTAAAAATTTATAATAAATTAAATACGGACTCGCGGCTAACCCAACCTTACCCGTTGCTAGCTGCCCATTCCCCCAAGTTTATTAAAAATTTTTATTCATACCTTTTTTTCATAAAATAGCTCTTTAGCGTACTACAGATGAGCTTACTGATTAAGAATATCCTAAATTGAATAAGATTCATTCGGTATTTTGGCTAAAATATTGTTTTAGCGAATTCGTAATTCCAGGCCGGCCGATAGGCGTCTCCACCGTGTCTCCTGCCGACCCTTAATGTCCACGTTTTCGGTAGTTTGCTCCGTGTCCGCACTAATCGTGTCGATCGAAAAGTGGTCTAGAGACCCTGTAATAAGAGTCTGGTCATAAGCAATTTTGTCAAAATCCTGCGAGAGAAACGGATATACATTTTCTCTTTAACGTAGCACATTTGGCAGCTGTAAAAGTGTTATAAGTATTGCAGCAATAGGTAGATAGCGAATAATAGCGATATTACAGCGATATAATTGAGATAATGTATATCCTTCTCTCTCGCAGGATTTTGACAAAATCGCTTATTGTGACATGGTTTGAATGACGCGCAGGCGACATGGTTTTAATTATCAACTTGTTTATTGATTTGACAATTTCGACAATTTCCTTTGAGGTACAAATTTCTTTTTCAGTTTTTGATTTTCCTGGTACGTAAATTGGCGCATCTTCAACCTTATATAATAACAGAGTGCATAAGAGAGAATCTCCGAGGCATGATCTTTACACGGGAATGTAAAATTATAATTAGAGAGAACCTCCTCGATTGTTAGATCGAAGACTTCGGACGATTTGGCATGCTTCGCGAAACACTCTTCGACGTAACGAATCAAATTAAAAAATTTGAGGTTCGAATGAATTAATCCTCCTCGAGATCGCAGGTCTACCAGCGTTGACTCGGGTGTGGGATTTTTATCGGGCTTAAGGATAGCCTCGGAGCAAATAGGACAGGACTTAAATCGGCGAAGGACTTGCTTGCACAGATATCCTGAAATATCCCATGAAATAATATATAAAATGAGTATCTCAGCGAGAACAACGTATAGCGTTCACAAAACATTATATCAGTATAATTGTTTTGCAAATGCTTGAAATCATTTTTGCTGAGAATTGAGAGAACCGTTCTGAAAAATGTCCCATCGAAATATAAATGTTGAAGCCTGCATTAAAGGGATTAATAAGCGATAACAAAGATTTAAGCGATCGATATTAAACTGCATACTAAAAGATGTTACTCGAAGCGATAAAGCGTAAGCCTGCATTAAAGGGATTAATAAGCGATCGATATTAAACTGCATACTAAAAGATGTTAGTCGAAGCGATGAAGCGTAATTACCTTGTCACCCACTAATATTGCTTGCCCATGATGTTTTTCAGATAACGTTTTGGAGAAATAATAGAAAATAGAAACCTGTGACGTAATAGATGATGCAATCAAGTGCAGGCGAAAGGGAATAATCGTGATCGCGTTCAATAATATCATCTGCCTCCCAGTCTTCCTTGCGAATAATTTCATCGAACTTCTCTTTTAGACGCTGCCGACGCTCGACGCAATCTGCATCAGAACACGTATGTAATTAGTATTCGCAAATCCCGACTGCTCATCAGCTCCGAAAATACAGAGTATGTTAGAATTTTACTTACATCAGCGAGGAGCTGTCCATTTGCATCGTGTCTCACGTACTTCCTCACAATACAACCGGCATCGAAATGTCTGTCGCACACAAATTGCGTTGCCTTTAATCCCGGGATCGCAGCTCTCCACTTATCGCGCAATGTTTCGTCCACCGGCACTTTAAAGAATGAACGCTTGAGGTTCAAACTCTTCGAGTTTTTCTCGCACTTTGGCACCGCACACCGATTGACCATAGTTGTCAGGTCATTATCACGCAAAGTTGATCAAAAGTATCAGAACTGGTTTATCCCGAAATCGCTTATGGCTAGACTCTTATTACAGGGTCTCTAGACCCTTTTCGATCGACACGATTAGTGCGGACACGGAGCGAACTACCGAAAACGTGGACGTTAAGCGAGACACCCCCACCACTGGAGTTTCCAGACCTGAGTAGAAGACCGTGCACATGACAGAGTGCGTTCAAAAAATTATAAAAAAAAGTCGGACAACCTTTTCGACCACGACCATACAATACGACGTATGTGCGTATTTATAAGATTGAAGTTAAAATGAGACTGCCCATAAGTGAAATATGCAATTTTACCAATTCGATGCCTTCATGCCGCAATTTGTTGAAGGTGAAAGAGTATTAAATGCAAGTCATGTTATATTTTGCGGTAAAACAAGTGTTGATGTTGATTGTATTCGTTTCATTGCATTTTGCTTGCAAACTTTGAATTTAAAAAGTAATCCTCACGAGATTACTGGATCAATTTCTTCTGCTGGGAAAATTTTAGATATAAAATGTTCCTGCAAAGCCGGATTAAGTAAAAGATGCAAACATAGTGTGGCTGTTTTCCTACATCTGAATAGGTTAGTTTATTATTACTTTCTTCTCGATAGCCTTATTAATTAATTTATGATATAAATTATGCTTTTTTATTGTAAATTTAAAAAAATATTAAATTAATTTTAAGTTATATGTAAAAGCTAAAAAGAATATTTTTGTTTACAGTATCTGTTTTAAAATTGAAGTAGCATGACAGTATTGACATTATTTGACCAATTCTTTGCAATTATTTTTGCCCATACTAAAGATATTTTTTTTTTCAGAATGGATGTTAATGATTTGGATTTAGTATCTTGTACTGATACTAAATGCTTGTAGAAAATGCCACATGCAAAATCTATGGAAAAATATACGCCAAGCCCATTACATGAACACGAATGTTTAAATAAAAAATTTAAGAAAGAATACATTGCTACGTTAACGAAAAAACAAAGAAAAGAAATAAATGAACTTCTTACTACCAACAACCAGAACTCAGCTTTGTACAAGCATATGTATGGATAATTTTGATCATATCTTTTTTAAAGTAACTTTTAATCAATCAAATTAAAACAAATTGATTCTTATACACTTTATAACATTTTTACAAATAATTTGTACATAAAATTTCACTAATTACATTGGGTGTATTATAATTCGTCAATTCGATTTATTTATGTGGCAGCCGGCGACCTACTCTTTTGGGTTCTGATTTTCGCCACCAGATAGCGTATCACAGTTTAGCCATTCCCAATACTTATAATGCATATCGCTTGACTTTCGATGATGAATATGTCGCGGTCACATGGTGTACACACACACACACACACACACACGCGCGGGGGGGGGGGGGGTGCAAGAGTGGGCCTTCGGCCCCTCCCTCTCTCACCCCCTCCGCCGATAGGCAGGGTGGACCTCGCTTTACAACTTAGCATAGGTTAGTGACGCGCTTTATAAGTATGCGCTTTGTAAGTTGAAGCACATACAAAGTAAATACTTGTAAAGCGCGTCACTAACCTATGCTAATAAGTTGCAAAGCGAGGTCCACCCTGCCTACCGGCGGAGGGGGTGCGGGAGGGGGGCGAAGGCCCCCTTGCCCCCCCCCCCGCGCGTGTGTGTGTGTGTGTGTACACCATGTGACTGCGACATATTCATCATCGAAAGTCAAGCGATATGCATTTTAAGTATACATAGGTTTTCAATTCGCGCACTTTTGCATGCGCGTGCGGCCACGGAGCATGCGCATGTGGCCACAGAGCTAACAGAGCATGCGCAAGTGGCCGAGGGGCATCGGGCATGGTTAATAGTCGCTACATCTCGTCGGTATGACAGGTCTCATAACCTGATAGTCGTCAAGTTTAACTGTTAATATCTCGCTTCGCGAGGCAGAGCGACACTTTTTTCTGCCAGATTCTTTCGTTTTACGCAAAAACACGTCGATTAAGCCTAAATTCAACGAAATCGGTGAGGAAGCCACTATTCTGCATATTTACCTATTAATTACAACACTATGTATATACGCACTTTTTGTCAAACAATTTGTCGCTTTCGTGATCGAATAAAATGTGTGCTATAATATACGCGCGGCGCAATAAAATGATCTCGACTTCTAGATATTTCCATATACCAAGAAGATGTCGTAGAAATGATAACTTTCCTACATCGTTTTAATGACGTCAATAACGCCACTACAACATGATATCTAACTGATGACATTTTTTGGACTGCAACAAAAGGCAGAAACAGCGCTACCGATAGATACCTTTTGGACAACTTTTATGAAGATACTTTTGGATAACATTAAATTGACGATTTTACGACGCCTTAAAACAGTCATCTGTCGGATAAAGTAAAATGGTAACTTTTGGATAACAGGTTTTCCTCTCTATTAAGATATCATAAAAAAGGCAACCTTAAAACGACAACTTACAGATGCCAAATTGAGATTAATGCTACCTGGGTTCAAGGATGCCAGACTCGCGGTTTTTGCCAGCCACTACCAGCCAGTGGTGGGGATGGACAGAGATGCCAACTTTGCATTTCAGCAACGCAGCCGGGCGCTTCGGCTGGCTTCGGCCAGCTTCGAGCGGGAAGAGGATAAACAGACCTGCTGTCTTCTTCTTCTCTCTCGCGCTATGGCTATTGGCTAGGCGATTTCGGATCTCGTGAATGCCGAGTTGGCGAGGCGACCAGGCGACGCGTGACATTATATCGGCGCGCGACATCAATTATCGATGTATTTTCCTACACATATAAATCTAAAAAATAAATAAATCTAAAAAATTCTTCAATAAAAAATTATTATATATATTTTTTTTTACATGTTAATAAAAAATTAAAATTTGAATTAAAAGATAAAAATCCACTCTTGGCCAATATGTACGTTTCTTTATTTAAAAAAAATCTGTTTATTTAACAATCTCTATTTAAAAAATTAATTTCAGCACAATGATGTTATTAAGTACTAAAAAAAATTATAGTTTATACTATTCTTCTTTCTGTCATTGTATTTATTTGCCATTAAATGTATAACGTATAATACATATTGTTGCTCAACGGAAACTGCGAGAAGGTGGTGGTCTCTTCCGTCAGGAGGGAAATGTATTGGTATATGCATGTATTATACACACACGACAGCAAGTTCCTTTACATACTTATGTTCCACAAGCGAATGAGATGTCTATTACGAACAAGTAACCACCTTCTCGCGGTTTCCGTTGAGCAACAATATGTACGTTATACATTTAATGGCAAATAAATTCAATGACAAAAAGAAGAATAGTATAAACTATAATTTTTTTTAGTACTTTATAATATCATTGTGCTAAAATTAATTCTTTAAATAGAGATTGTTAAATAAACAGATTCTTTTTAAATAAAGAAACGTACATATTGTCCAAGAGTTGATTTTTATCTTTTAATTCAAATTTTAATTTTTTATTAACATGTAAAAAAAAATATATATAATAATTTTTTATTAAAGAATTTTTTTAGGTTTATTTATTTTTTAGATTTATATGTAGGAAAATACATCGATAATTGATGTCGCGCGCCGATATAATGTCACGCGTCGCCTGGTCGCCTCGCCAACTCGGCATTCACGAGATCCGAAATCGCCTAGCCAATAGCCATAGCTCGAGAGAGAAGAAGAAGACAGCAAATCTGAGCTCACTGAAGTTAGCCGGACAACTTCGACTTTTTACATTTTTTTTATTACGAATCGTTTGTTGGTCGTTTGTTGTTGATTGTTGGACTAATGAAAACGTTTGTTGGTTAATAGTTTTTACGTAAACACGAAAAAAATTTTGAGTGTGAATTTAGCCGGTAAATATATAATTCTTTACAGTTTTCGTTTCAAAAGGTGGTCAATCGATGCGGAATCGTTTGTTGGTCCCGAATAAACTAATGAAATCGTTTGTTGGATCACGGTTTCGCTTAAAAAGGCGAAAAACTGTATATTCGTTTAGCTGCACCGGAGAGTGGGGGTGAGACGTAGAATATGTGGTGGTTTCGGAACGCATTTTTCCGAATTGCCCGATACGTAATAGTTTAAAATATTTCCCATTTATTTATCAGATCGGCTACATTTCACGTGCAAAAATATAGGTAAGTGTAAAATGCAAATTTAATTCTGAACTTAGTAAAAAGTATATTCTTGCAATAAAAGATATAGATTGCAAAAGTAGAGGTAACCTAAAGTTGTATTTGAACAATTACATCAAATTATAGATCTATGAAATATAGAAATAAACTTATATTGTATGTACAAGTACCTAGATATAAGTAATTTTGTCATCGTACGGAAACTCGCAGCTCAAACTAACTATAAAATTGTTTGCAGATGCTTGCTGTCATTGATGGCATTGTGAATACAGATCAAAGAGGTAGAAAAGCAGTGGAATACCTCATGCATTTCCAAGTAAGTTAGAAAAGTTTTAGCGAAGCTACTTAATCTTGTACAAATCACATTAAAGTACACATTAAGGAAATATAAATATATTTTATCATTGTGTAAGGGTTGGAATCGGTCTTGGGACCGTTATGTAACAGAGGAATATGTGCTTAAAGATACAGAAGAGAATTGTCAACTTCAACGAGATCTAGCACAAAAAACGCAGCTTCAGCTGTACGTATTTCTGAAACTCTAATATTATACAAATTTAATGATTTATTATGAATTGGTATCCTATTTTTTTTTCTAATGAAACAGGGGTGCTTATTTATATCGCCACAAACGCAAGAAGAGAAGCCATAAGACGTCAAAGCGCTTAACCGAAACAGAGCATCAAGAACCTCGTCGTAGAGCGAGAAGCGGTAGCTGTCGAGCAGCATCACAGCTACGACTGGATCTTCCGAAGATGGCAGTTCAGGCCAACACGCTGATTATGATACAGAAGTAAGTTTCATTTTCAAGTTAGGGCTATGGCACACAAAAAAAAAACTTAAGCAGTAAAACTTGAACAGTAAGCGAATCAGCCAATCACAGTCAAGACCTTAAGGCATAAATGTAAGCGCTAGCGAATCTATACTGTTGATTTTCTTACTGCTTAGGTCTTACTGCTCAAGTTTTTAGTCTGATTTTGGTATGTCAATCAATTATCCAGTTTAAATATTTACCATCTTTATTGAAACTATGTTTGAATACTATATTCTTTTAATTTAACATACAAATTAACTGTACAGAATTAGTAGGCCAAACGTGGAACGTTTATGCAGCATCTGCTTTATTTGGCTTCCAACAAGATGATATTCACTTCAAACTGTATTCAAAAAGATTGAGAGAAGAGGTCGCAAGTATCTTGTCACATGAAGATGTAACTTACGACGCAAAGTTTTCTGTTGTGGAGAATATTATCTCCAGACCAAATGAAGATCATCCAGCAATCAAGGTAAAAGAATCTACACATAATTTTAATTCTTGATCTTTTATTTAATATCTTATTCGAACATGTACATTAGAAATGCAACAAAGTTTTAAGTTTGCTTAAAATATATTTTAGATTGAAGTTATAGCTAAGACCAATGGTCGTGAGAAAGATGTTGAGAAACCTATTTATAAAGGGATATTATTATTCTGGAGGATAACACAGACTGAATCAAATATACAGAATTCCATAAGATTGCCCCTTTTGCTATGTCGTGGCACTCGCAGCTGTATGGACGCAGTGCACGCTATTATTGGTCGTATGTTCGATTGCTTGGTAATTGCACTACCAGCTAACGAGGACGACTTAAGCTGGCTGATTCCAATTATAATTATGGCAACTGACAAAGAGGATCAACCGATACTTTCTGGTGAAATTCAAATGGAATACACAGTGCCAGAATTACCGGTTACAGATACCATTACAGTTAAATTTTACACTCCAGACCTGAGAAAGATATTATCAGCGTACGAATGTTAACGTTTAGAATTATACAAAAATATCCAGTATAATTGTTTGTAGCACGTATTTTATACCGCTATTTATTAATTTGCAGCATTATCGAAGATCGAGATGACAGAGTTAACATATCTCTTGATTATAAACACATAGAAATGTTTTATGAAGTCTTGCACAAGCAATTGTTAATGCTAGGAGGTTTGCAGTTAGGATTATGTACGCTGTCTTGTATGTAATCGTCTTAGAATCTTATAGTTGATGACACGTTCGTATAGTCCGTAATGTCTTTTTTTATCTTTAGAGATGAAAGTAATGAACATAGAAATTATGAATAATATATTGTTGTACTTCAGTGACAAGGCTCTTGATATATTTCATACAGTGCATATTGATATATAAATCTTTTCTTATTTTAACGTCTTGTGATATGAATAACACATGGTTTAGATAACAGTATGATTGTTGCAATGATTCTTTTTTAAACGTATACACAGAATAATTATTTAATATTGTATATATCTTATCACAAGTTATTAATTCTTTTGTATGGATTTCTATATCGCATATATCTATTATAGTTTCTTTATAAGGTACATTTAACAGTAAAATATTTCTTTATGTGATCTGTTATACATACTTCTTCTGATGTTCCAATAATTGTTTGCGTCTTTCTTCTTGAGGTGTACTGTCATCAGTTTCTAACTTAACATTATCTTTACTTATGCGGTTTTTGTAAAATTGCCTACAAACAGCTTCCCTTGCATCACAATCGTTTTTGTTTTCGCTACTGTAGCCCATATCATCGTTTGGTAATTCCGCCATTTCCACTAATTCCACTATATTTATTAAATACCTGAAACAAAACAATAGTTTCTTGTTTTGACAGTTGATGTAAATATTGCTCTTTTTCTTACCTATATAACAGGAGATGAGATAATATGCGAAATCGAAATATATACGCAAGCCGTTCGCAACTTCTCTGCATATATTTACTTCGTTTACTGTTTTCTCTATCGCATTATTCACTTTATTCCGTTAAGGTTTCTCTGGGATATTTGTAAACTGTGTCGTAGTGAAATGCTGTACCAAGGATTCTAGAATATTTATCACAGTAGGTTGCGCCGGAAGTACAAGCTGAAATAAATATCAGTAATATATTTGCATATTTGTTTTCAGGGAAAGATTAGTTTTTAACATAAATCACAATCCTTTGTATAATTTTAATTTTAATATGAAAATTAAATAAAATGCAAACAGCAGGAATAGTTCTTAGTTGTTGAAAAATGTATCTGGCACCAATGCTTTATAGCTTATATCTGTAATATATATTAACTCAAAAATTAATTACTAGCTTACCTTATTTTTATTACTTATTAGGTCATAATCCTGCTCTAGAATCCGTTTTAATGTGCTATCTATATCAAGATCATCGCCTGGTTTCATACTGGCTCCAGATTGGCTACTACCGCCCTCTGTGTTCATCGTCACTCGTTTCACCCATGTAACCAGAACTACTCTTTGTATCATCTTCTATGTTTACGTCCTATAAATTACAAATGTAATTCTTATAAACTTTTCTTACTTTCGCAGTCCTCAATCTGCAATATCATACGGATAAATTAAATCATGCGTTAAATTAAACCTTTCATAGCGGGCAACGTGAAGAAAATTACGCCCTCACAACACGATAGTTAATCAGCGTTACATATATTTTTCAAGTTATTGCTACTATCTCTTTCTGTTATTGGATTATAAAAGTTCTGAAACGTCCAAAATCAAATTTGTAACTTGAAAATAAAACTTACTTCGGTATCATAATCAGCGTGTTGGCCTGAACTGCCATCTTCGGAAGATCCAGTCGTAGCTGTGATGCTGCTCGACAGCTACCGCTTCTCGCTCTACGACGAGGTTCTTGATGCTCTGTTTCGGTTAAGCGCTTTGACGTCTTATGGCTTCTCTTCTTGCGTTTGTGGCGATATAAATAAGCACCCCTGTTTCATTAGAAAAAAAAAAGTATACCAATTCATAATGAATCATTAAATTTGTATAATATTAGAGTTTCAGAAATACGTACAGCTGAAGCTGCGTATTTTGTGCTAGATGTCGTTGAAGTTGACAATTCTCTTCTGTATCTTTGAGCACATATTCCTCTGTTACGCAACAGTCCCAAGACCGATTCCAACCCTTACACAATGATAAAATATATTTATATTTCCTTAATGTGTACTTTAATGTGATTTGTACAAGATTAAGTAGCTTCGCTAAAACTTTTCTAACTTACTTGGAAATGCATGAGGTATTCCACTGCTTTTCTACCTCTTTGATCTGTATTCACAATGCCATCAATGACAGCAAGCATCTGCAAACAATTTTATAGTTAGTTTGAACTGCGAGTTTCCGTACGATGACAAAATTACTTATATCTAGGTACTTGTACATACAATATAAGTTTATTTCTATATTTCATAGATCTATAATTTGATGTAATTGTTCAAATACAACTTTAGGTTACCTCTACTTTTGCAATCTATATCTTTTATTGCAAGAATATACTTTTTACTAAGTTCAGAATTAAATTTGCATTTTACACTTACCTATATTTTTGCACGTGAAATGTAGCCGATCTGATAAATAAATGGGAAATAGTTTAAACTATTACGTATCGGACAATTCGGAAAAATGCGTTCCGAAACCACCACATATTCTACGTCTCACCCCCACTCACCGGTGCAGCTAAAGGAATATACAGTTTTTCGTCTTTTTAAGCGAAACCGTGATCCAACAAACAATTTCATTAGTTTATTCGGGACCAACAAACGATTCCGCATCGATTGACCCCCTTTTGAAACGAAAACTGTAAAGAATTATATATTTACCGGCTAAATTCACACTCAAAATTATTTTCGTGTTTACGTAAAAACTATGAACCAACAAACGTTTTCATTAGTCCAACAATCAACAACAAACGACCAACAAACGATTCGTAATAAAAAAAATGTATAAAGTCGAAGTTGTCCGGCTAACTTCAGTGAGCTGCAAATCTGTCTATCCTCTTCCCGCTCGAAGCTGGCCGAAGCCAGCCGAAGCGCCCGGCTGCGTTGCTGAAATGCAAAGTTGGCATCTCTGCCCATCCCCACCACTGGCTGGTAGTGGCTGGCAAAAACCGCGAGTCTGGCATCCTTGCCTGGGTTCTTTCTCCGTCCGAGATCTCGGACCAAGTTCTTGGATCGTGGACACAAGGCTTTAAGCCTCGTCTACAATAGACGCATAGGCTGTGTCGTATGTCGCAAGTAGTAGTGTCGTACGGAAGTTCGTCGCATGTCGTAAGAGTGTCGCTAGACGAGTGTCTACAATAGTCGCAAGGATTGTTCGCGACAATAACGTTAACTGTCAAGTTGACTGCAGCCACAATGGACCGGCAGTAATTATTAATCTTTCTGCAATTTTGCTCCCAATTTTTAAATCGTCAAAACACTTTTAGCGTCAACGTACTGTGCTGTGATTGACCGATTTTATGCGACACGCTTGTCGCAGTCGCAAAAAGTTGAAGTTGGCTCAACTCCGTGCGACTTAAGGGCTCTTGCGACTGCGACAGCCTTGCGTCCGGAAACAGTACTCTTTAGAGATCCTATAGTGTAACAGAGATTCGCCAAGAATCACGTGATCGTGAGATTACGCTGATTGGTCAGAGTGAACCGTGCTCTGCCATATTGAATTATACATAGCGACAACGCGAGTGACACATGTGTTTCGTTGTCCTCTTGTAGAGGTTAGTACATTTTACTTTGACGTATTGTTATTATTTATGGACTTTTACTTAATAAATTATTTTTATTGCATTATTAAATGCTTTGAATTAATTGTTGCATAATTTTTGCACAGAATTTAAACTCGCCATGCCAAACAATTGTGCTGCAAATCGCTGTACTAACAACAATAATAAAGGTTACTCTGTATTTAATTTTCCATCTAACGAAAATTTTGAATAAAAATGGATAGCAGCTCTTGGAAAGAGCTCCGATTGGTGACCCACAGCTTCTCAAAGAATTTGTGAGGTGAGTGATAGAAATTAATTTCTATTAGTTTATTATCAGTTCTGTAAAGGGAATAGAGTTTTTAATAACTATAGTGTTTCTAATTTACATTTGTCCTATTTCTCGGTCCTGTAATATTTGTTTAATATTTTAGGTTTATTTCAATTTAATCGATGTACAGTTTGTTGTGCTGGACGGAAGCAACTACGTAAAGATGCCATACCATGTCACTTCTGTGTGTGCTTGTATGATATAAGGAGGCTAAATGAAAAAATCAACTAAGAAAGAAGTCCATAAAGCCACTTGAAACTGCAGACCACGCGTATTGTTCAGAAAGTCCAGCAAAGAAGTCAATATTATATACAATATCACACATTGTTGATTCTATTTTCTAGACACAAGATAATATCTTCTAGGATTCCTGGGTAGAATAATATATTATCAATTTTTTAAAATAATATTTCTGTACCATAATTTTGAATTGATATTAAATAAAATATACAGGTACTTAATAAAAAAAATTTTATTTTTCTATTTCACCAAAATCCTATTAATAGTATGTACATCTATTTAACGTTTAAAGAGAAATTGCGCAACATGGGGAATCTACTTAATAACATAGAAAAAATAGTATACCTAATAATATATGTAATTTGAAATTAATTACATTGTTCGTTTATTCGATTGAAATTAATTGTTAATCACTCTCAACAATAGTAACTAAAATAGGAGGTAAAAACTTCTTTGCTGAACTTTCTGAACAATACGCGTGGTCTGCAGTTTTAAGTGGCTTTATGGACTTCTTTCTCAGTTGATTTTTTCTATTAGCCTCATCATACGGGCATACACAGAAGTGACATGGTATGGCATTGCTACGTAATTGCTTCCGTCCAGCAACAAACTGTATATCGATTGAATTGAAATACACCTGAAATATAAGAAAAATATTATAGGACTGAGAAATAGGACAAATATAAATTAGAAACACTATAGTTATTAAAAGCTCTATTCCTTTTACAGTTGA
Source organism: Harpagoxenus sublaevis (assembly GCA_030770355.1). NCBI lineage: Eukaryota > Metazoa > Arthropoda > Insecta > Hymenoptera > Formicidae > Harpagoxenus > Harpagoxenus sublaevis. Next base: position 35,789 of record JASTWR010000952.1, on the reverse strand, counting down.
TAATAAACTAATAGAAATTAATTTCTATCACTCACCTCACAAATTCTTTGAGATGTGGGTCTCCAATCGGAGCTCTTTCCAAAAGCTGCTATCCATTTTTATTCGAAAATCTTCGTTAGATGGAAAATTAAATACAGAGTAACCTTTATTATTGTTGTTAGTACAGCGATTTGCAGCACAATTGTTTGGCATAGCGAGTCTAAATTCTGTGCAAAAATTATGCAACAATTAATTCAAAGCATTTAATAATGCAATAAAAATAATTTATTAAGTAAAAGTCCATAAATAATAACAATACGTCAAAGTAAAATGTACTAACCTCTACAAGAGGACAACGAAACACATGTGTCACTCGCGTTGTCGCTATGTATAATTCAATATGGCAGAGCACAGTTCACTCTGACCAATCAGCGTAATCCCACGATCACGTGATTCTTGGCGAATCTCTGTTACACTATAGGATCTCTAGTACTCTTGCGACATTCTCATGCGACATACGACACAGCCTTTGCGTCTATTGTAGACGAGGCTTTAAAGCAAAGGCTGTGTCGTATGTCGCATGAGAATGTCGCAAGAGTACTGTTTCCGGACGCAAGGCTGTCGCAGTCGCAAGAGCCCTTGTCGCACGGAGTTGAGCCAACTTCAACTTTTTGCGACTGCGACAAGCGTGTCGCATAAAATCGGTCAATCACAGCACAGTACGTTGACGCTAAAAGTGTTTTGACGATTTAAAAATTGGGTGCAAAGTTGCAGAAAGATTAATAATTGCTGCCAGTCCATTGTGGCTGCGGTCGACCTGACAGTTAACGCTATTATCGCGAACAATCCTTGCGACTATTGTAGACACTCGTCTAGCGACACTCTTACGACATGCGACGAACTTTCGTACGACACTACTACTTGCGACATACGACACAGCCTATGCGTCTATTGTAGACGAGGCTTAAGATCCGAGTTCCGACATGAATACTGGCCTTATGGCTCGGTCACATGGTCGATGACGTATGTACTTACGCATGCGCATCAATGTGCGGCCTGTTTATTGTATGTACGCGGTATAGAACTATAGTCTATAGAGCTTGCTGGTCACGACTCACGACTCACGCAGCGGATGTTCCGCCACTTCCGCCCCGCCATCGTCGTCACTGGAACTCGAGACTCGAGACTCGAAGTGTCCGCCATTTTCCCTTTATTGTTCGTGTATAGATTTCGGTCACAGATTGGAGTGATTACCTCGTTACAATTTGTCAACGAGAATCCCGCGTGTTCTACCACGGTCGAGGACGTGACATTCGAAAGGGAAAGATGAGTTACGGTAGGCCGCCGCCCCGTATCGATGGGATGGTTTCCCTGAAAGTCGACAATCTCACGTATAGGACGACGCCGGAAGATCTGAGGCGCGTGTTTGAGCGATGCGGCGAGGTCGGCGACATTTACATCCCCAGGGACCGCTTCACGCGCGAGAGCCGTGGCTTCGCGTTCGTCAGGTGAGCCCGTGAGCCCGTGAGCCCCGCTGTAACGGCCAACGCGTCAACTCCGCCGCGTTCCGCGAGCGTCGTGCTCCAGCAACGGTCAATTGACCGCTCTTAGGCTCTTATGGGCGATACCTCGCCCTCGGATGCATCGACGCCAACGATCACGCTGACGTCACGATGCGAGCGCGCCAGTTCGCAATTCGCAAGTGTTTTCACGTCTGAAACGTTACTCCGATATATATTTTCCTCCTCGATCCATTTTCAAATGTAGTATGAAATAACGGTAGATCATTAAAATAGGGGCGACGTCGCACTGACTCTTTCCGCTTTCGAAACTTGCATATTTCATGTGTCGCGAGGCGTGAAAATGACTGATGTGAGTCGGCACGAAAGAATTCAATCGCTCCGAGCTTATTTTTATAGAGTCCGACCTGCTCATAAGATGCAAAATTGTTTCTTGCTTCGGAATATGTTTAAAGCTTTAGGGATTCTTTATTTCTGTCTAAACATTATTGAAGCGTATATATAACGGAGAATCGCACTATTTTACGAGAGAGAAGCACTATGATATTTAATCTGTATCTGTAATACCTTGTTAAGTTTTGACAGAAACAAAGTATCTCTGTCACTGTTTTATAAATTTTCAATTTATATACTAAACGAAAGTCAAGCTCGTATTTGCAAAGTAATGTGGAAAGGTCGTGACTCATGAGTAAATAAACGAGCGATAAAATGCCTCATAAATGCCTCATAAAATGTGTGAGTTTTAATAAAATTGAAATGGTTGCACTCATCGTACTAAAAATTTACTAAAATAAATTTCTCTGATAATAAATTAAAAGAATGACATACATGCATACATTCGTATTACAAACAGATTCTTCTTTGGAACTCTGCAATAGATTCAATATTTTGTTCCAAGTTCCAACAACTCGATAATGAAATAAAAACCCTTCTGAAATCACTGGATTTTATTGTGCTGAGTCGTCATATTTAAAGATTTAATAATGTAAAAGAATACAATAAACTCTTAGGGATATCCATATCAAATGTAACTCGAGTTCGACATTCGAGTTACCGGAATGAAATGTGATATCGAGCGTAGCTCAATTTCCGAAAGCAAAGGGTTAACATGAAACTTCCATTGATAATAATTCTACTATACTTTGTTCTTTGTGATGTCTGGTAAGTGCTATAACTTTGAAAAGATAAAAGAATTCTTGGTACAGAATTAGCGATTCTAAATCTTGTTTGTATAACAATAGACAAAACTGTCTATCTTGCATCCCAGCAAACACCAAGTTACCTACATGTAACTTGGTATTTTACTGGGATAGAATATAAGTGAATCGTGCAACTGCAACGACGAAATATTTAGCATACATAAGGAAAGAAATAAATGCTGAAAATATTGAAGCGTAAGTTGAGCACTTCATATATATATATATATGTATATATATATATTTCTTGGCAGATTTTATGATAAGCGCGACGCGGAAGACGCATTAGATGCTATGGATGGACGACTGTTGGATGGTAGGGAACTCCGAGTGCAAATGGCACGATACGGACGTCCAACATCTCCGCATCGTAGCCGTGGAAGTCGTCGTCGTGGAAGGTGGGATTTCGTTGCTTTCATTTTAAACCGTTAAAATTAGTAGTAGGACGAGAGAGAGACAAATGGAACAAACAGATGGATTATCAATTGTTCACTGCTCAGATATTTTGTTTATATGAAGATTATTCGAACGTGTTCGCAGATCACGAAGCAGAAGTAGAGACCGCAGGCGTTCACGATCTCGATCTCGCAGCAGGTCGCGTAGCCGCGACAGAGATCGCAGGCGCTCCTACAGCCGCAGCCGTAGTCGCTCCCGTTCGGACAGCAAGAGCTCGCGCGGAAAATCACGCTCGCGCAGCAAGTCTCAGGACAGGCAGAAAGACAGTCGTTCCAAATCCAGGTGAGAATTATCTCGATTAATTTCAGATTATAAAACGATCGAGTTTATTACCACGATCGAGTATTGAAACCGTTGTATCGTTTTTCTCTCACGAGTGATCAATTGTTTCCGCATATGTTTCCAGGGACTGAGCTGATTGAAGAGTGTGCGAGAGAAAATAATGAGTGCGCGCGTATCCAACGAGTGCCGAATAATCTATGTTGAGATTGAAAGAAAAAAAAAAAGGTATTCCATTATACCCTCTATAGCAACACTCGCACGCTTCTTCACGTTCTTCTATCATTTAAATACATACATGTTAAGCAGATATACATATATATTTGAATCGATACTACGTATTTCGTCCAATTTGGATACGTGATTAGTTTCTCTATAACATAAATATTCCTTTTTTTTTTCTTATGTGCTTCTCCTTTATTCGCGCTGTATACATGGTTTCGTTATAACGATAACTATCATTACTCCTGTTTTACGATTAAACTGATTAATAAAAATTCGATAGATTTTTCTCCACGTGACGATCTAGCTTTGGATTATTCTTCATATTTCAATAAGAAATTCTAGTTGGTAAATTTTATGATGTAAGACTTTATGTATTATGTTTCATAAACCTATGAACCTACATGTATCATTCGCTATATTTTTCATCGGCGGAGATTAATATTACAAACTGGAAGCAAAGAGATCCTTATGACATTTTATTCTTCTACTTTCTAAATCGCATCTATTCTTTATCAGTATATTATACTGTTATGCTGGTAAAACTTAGTACACACTTTGAAATAATATTGACGAACATTGTTTGTAAATAAAATTTACTCAAAAATTCTTGGACACATATTGTAGACGATTATTTTGTAATTGTATCTTATTAAGAGAGACTCAAAGTTCGGGAAATGAGTGTAAAAGAGTTGCGTTACGTAGATGCAAACTTTGCAATTAATATCCGATAAAATTAATAATATTTAGCTTTCACTAATCTAATGTCAATGAGAATGTCACCTTGTTGATATCAATTTGACAAGCAGTTAATATTCGACGAAATTAATAATATTTTTATTTAATTTAATGCCGATTGTCATTTTGCTTCATGTAGACAAACAATTGATTTAAAATACGATGCAAAAAGTGTTTTTGCAATGCCTGTCGCGAAAGTACGATTTTCGATTGCTGTTTAACGTGCGGAAAGTGGCTTATTTTTCAACGATTCAATGTATGCCTTACTTTACCGCACTAGTGCGAGAAAAGCACCTTTATGCCTTACTTTACCGAACTAGTGCGAGAAAAGCACCTTTATGACTTAGGTACTTTACCGCACTAGTATGTAAAAAAACCTCATTTTTTTTCACGATTGATAGTTTTTGTTTTACGATTTTCGACTGACGTAACAAACTTGAACGTAACGAAATTCACGCGAGACAAAACGTCAATTCGTTGCAACCGTCATTATTCAAGAAGGAAAAAAACTGGATTTTTTTATCTCAAATCGAACTTTCGCTACAGGCATTACAAAAAATATTGTATGTTGCATGTGCGGAAGTCAACAAATTACGTCGCGCGTGAAGTTGCCGCATTCGCCTCAACTTATAGTGCATTTACACTTATATTCGTGTGAATGCACCATAAGCCTTCGGCTCATGCGGCAACTTCACGCGCGACATATAATTCGTTGTTTTCCACACTTGCCACACAAAATACTATTATATAATATGATAATTTTTTTCTGCAGCTTTTATACAAGAAAAAGATAAAAGATATTAATGCGATATATTTACAATAATGAATAACACGATAATGTTTTATGTGAGTTAAAGTAAAGATATAATTTCTTGAAAGCTTAAAATGCAATAATTTTATCAAGAATTGAAAAGTATCTCGATAACTCTTTTAATGTTCCATAATTTACAAATAATGTTTGTCAACAATGTCTTTAGGTGTGCGTACTAGGCTCAAGAGAAATCTTTTAATAACTGAGAATGGATTCGAAGTTTTAGGTTTGTTTTCACGCACGACAATACAGTTCTAGAAGTAAGTTTTGCGTTGATAGGCAATCGTTCATGTAAGTTTGCACATCGTAGATTCATTTGTAATAAAGCGCAGTGAATTGCTGAGAAGACAAAACTGCCTACGTATCCCTTGTTTTTCCTTTGTGGATTTTAGTGTGGTTGATTCGTTTAGATTATTTATCAAAATAATTTTTAAATGAAAATATAACTGTTAGGAATGAAGTGTATCGTAAAGTAGCTTTTAATAGAATATAATAGAAAAATCTTTTCCGAATACTATATTAAAATTGCTGCCGTTGCTTATTCAGCTTTACTAACAAGCAGGATGATCACATAAACTCGTATTAGTCTTGTGCAATGCGATTAGTTTAAAGCACAAAGTACAAAATATTTTTTGGTAAAACAAAAAGTAATAAAACATTTTGTACAAGGCACGATTCAGTGAGTGACATATAAGAAAAAAGAAATGTTCTTTTTCCTTTAGTTAGTACGTACAATTTAATGTCTACATCCACCGTGTATAAACAAGAGATTAATTTAAGATGTTTAAAATTTTTTCTACAAATACACATTTCTTCCTGAGTACATGACACAAATATACATTTATACACATATGGGGTACAAACACATGTATGTATATAATTGCATTATTTATATTAGATACATTGTATATATGTAATATATGCATCTAATATAAAATATATAATTATCCATACATACGAACATACGTACACACGCGCACATACACACATACGCACACTCATATATAATATATGTATATACACACGTACGCACACATACAAGTAGTACAGAGTGACTGTTCATTGATTTTCTCAAAAACAATTCCAAATAGACAAAGATAATATGGTAGAAATCGGAATAATTTAACAGTACTTTATAGTTGTTTTTTTTTAAATGTAACCATGCATCAGAAAAATTCCAGAAAAATTCTTATATTAAAAATTGGGGGATTTAGTTATAACCCCTTTCCCTCCTTCCTTTGGACTGTCCAGTATACACACGCGCGCATACTTACATACACACAAAAATATATTAATAGACATCGGATTTTTCATATGCAGATTGGTGGAAAAGAGCAATTAATAACTAAAATTGTTATTTATAATATCCAACATATTTATACCTAACATATGTATGTTGCAGTATAAATATGTTGGATATTGTAAATAACATAATCTTAGTTATTAATTGCTTGTTTCCACCAATCTGCATATGAAAAATCCGATGTCTATAATATTACTATACACTATTAAAGTGAGAATATAAGTCTGTTTGCTGGCGATTGGCCGGCTCTTGGAATTGTTGCATCTTTTGGAAATCTAGGAGGCACGAAGCTTGTAGATCCTTGGATTCAGAGGTGGTTTGCTGCGAGGTATTGAATTAAGCTCTCGCGAAGGACTTAATCGCGTATAATTTATGTAATTGTTACAATCAAAGTGTGCCCATTTTATATCGTATAGTTATACGTTATACATTTCATAAAATTTCAATACAAATATTAGAAGATGTATACACGCTGTACACATCTTCTAATGTTTGTATTGAAATATTTTAAAATATAAATAAGTTTTTATATTCAAATGTTATTCACAAATTTGAGCGCTATCGCGTGGAGTAAAAATATGATGTAAAAATCACATTTACATACACTAAATTTATGTTCTGTAAATTACCCTTTTGTGCGATTCTCTTGCCGAAACATTCTATGTTAGGAGAAACTGATATGCAAAGTTGATTTATAATCACTTGCATTACAGTACAGTTAAATTTGAAGATATATTATCAAATCATTTTGATTGTAACAATTTCCCTCTCGTTTCTATTCGGTCTATTCGCACTTGTACCCCTACAGCCTCTCCCCCAAAAAATAGAGAAACAACTCACACACGGATACGACATCCATATTCTCTGATAACTAAGTTGTGATTTTATGGTGCCACAGGCGGTGGAAAGGAGTGGCGTGGCGCGGGTGTAGCCGATGATGGGGTAGCTGAGAGTAAGCAGTAAGCCGAGTAGCAGGGGGCTGTAAGCAGTTTGCAGTAGCGAGAGAGAGCGGTGTTGGTGGTGCGGTGCGATGCGGTGCGATGCGGTCCGTTCCGGTGCGATGCGGTGCGGTCCGTTCCGGTGCGATGGTCTGGTGATCCGGTGGTTCGTTCAAGGCGGGTTTGCAAAAGATCAGGGCGAGAGAGCGAGAGGGAGAGGGAGATAAAGAGTGATATCGAGCGAGAAAGAGGTAGAAAGAGAGGATAGATCATCTGCCAGTTCATCTGCAAGTTAAGAGCCATCGCGAGTCCACTGCCGACTTCCTCGGGCGTCGTCATGAGCGCGGTGTCGGGTTCTAGGCATCGCGTCACAGACCATCACCAGACCTCGCGAACAGAGGCGACTGATTCATAGAACATCGTGTTCATCGATCGATCATCGATAAACGGAGTCACGTGTTTACGGTAAACTATGGTAGATACCGCGCACATTGCGTGCGGGGTATGGCAGCTCTAAAACGAGTAGAATTAGGGAAGTGTTTTTTTTTTTTTCAGTCTAGTCTGATATCATTTGAATGGAGATTATTATTGAATATGCACGCGAAGCGCTACATTAAGATGTCTTAAAATTATCGGATGTTCTTGACAGATCGTGACAGACTTAGCGTCGATTTTTCCTTAACGAAATTGACGGGAAAAGTCTTATCACTTAGGCCGGTATTCATAGTCGAATCTTATTTCAAGACCGTCTTAAGTAATTTCTTAAGATGCTAATACGGTCATCTCATTGGGGCTGGACGGAGTGTTAAGACTGCCTTTGACCAGACTTAAGACGATCTTGAATATAAGATCCGATTATGAATACCGGCCTTATTGTAATTCTTTTAAAGTAAATTGCGATTTGGAGCTAAAAACATAGCTTTGTTGTCTACTTGACTACTCGAAATTTAGTTCGTGAAAAGTCTTTTACTTTCAGTCACTTGCAGCTGGAAAATTATTGAGAAAATTGTCTCACATCTCCGCTAAGAAAAAAATCGAATCTAAATTCACTCAAGAAATCTGTTATTAAGTTACTGAATATTTGATAGTTTTGAGATAGCCTATGCTGCGAATCCCCTTCGCGATATAATTTTTTACGAAGAATGTATACCTAATTTTTTATTATGATTATTCCTATGTTAAACGCAACAGCAGCATCAGTAATTAAGCTTGATAAATTGCTGTAAATGGTGGTAAGAGATTACGCGAAAGTCCTACAAGAATCTTAGCTGATAATTAAATTGATCCAACTTCCTCTCATTACAGAGCTGCCCCCTGACCATGCTTATCGCGTATCATTCGTAATCCATCCTTCTCTATTTCTCTATTTCGTTTCCATAGCACACTCATCGAAGAAGGCCGTTAAGAAGAACGCTTCATTTATTCTGATCGCTTGAAAGTTGAAATAATTTCTATTCAGTGCTATTAAAATGTATTTCTCTTATGTCAAAAATTGGTCTTAAAGAACACATATTCAAATTTTTTTAAAGATTTTTTTACATCTACATTATAAATTACGATATCAAAAAGAATATAAATGCAAAATTTTGCAAATTTTTTTCCGCGTAATATATGTAAGTACATCGAGATAAATTATTTCATATCACTCGTGTTTCAGAGGTATAGAGGGTTAAAACGTGCTAAAAAGTGCCCAATTTTTATTGTTTTAATAAAATACGTATTTTGATCGTACCGTATATTCCAATTTTATTTTGACATATTATTTAATACATTTTTATATATACTGCCGTCGAAAAGTTTCCGGACAAGACCTATAACTAAATTCAAACCTGCTTGCTCATGTTTTTCTTGGTCTCGCATTAGGAGATTTTCAAATAAACATTTAAATTTCATTTATCTCATATAAATTAACATACAGGTGAGTATTTTTTTCGCCGTTTTACAGGATTAGAGTAAATGTTCAAAAATGCGAATAAATTTATTTATTTAATTATTAAAAAAGTATTAGTTGTGAACTAAATATTGGCTTAAAATTATAAAATTTTTTTTTGTGTCTCACTAGTTGAAATTCAATCATTTTTCTTATAATAATAAGCGTTTTACTTCAATTTTTAGCGACTTATACCTTTGTCCGGAGACTTTTCGACGGCAGTGTATATGTATATTTTGATTGGGTGTCAAAATCAGTCCCCACCCCCTATTTTTCGGAAACGACTCAAAATCACGAAAAATCGCGAAATACGTATTCGAGCATTTCGAAGGGCTACTTATTTCAGGGGGTTGGGGGAGTTGTCCCCCCAAGAGGGTACCCCAAAGGGGCCCCAACTCAAAAATATCAAATGGAATCCCCCATATTGTAGTATATTGTTTGAAAAAGGGCATAAAATAAGAAAAATTTTGGCGCAAACCGGAGGTTGATACATTGACCCATTCAAAAGTTATTTAGGATAAAAAATTGGCTTTTTCGAACTTGGACCCTAAATAACTCCTGAACGGATCAACGTATCGACCTCCGGTTTACGCCAAAAATTATCTTTTTATATGCCCTTTAAAACGATATACTACAATATCCCCAATATTATAGTATAAAGGGCATAAAAAAAAGAAAAATTTTGGCGCAAACCGTAGGTCGATACGTTGATCCATTCGGGAATTATTTAGGGTGAAAGTTCGAAAGAGCCAATTTTTGACCCTAAATAACTTTCGAACGGGTCAACGTATCGACCTCTGGTTTGCGCCAAAATTTTTCTTATTTTATGTCCTTTCAAGCGATATACTACAATATAGGGTGTTCCATTTGACATTTTTGAGTTGGGGTTCCCCCGGGGGCACCCCTTGAGGGGACAACTCTCCCAACCTTCTTAAATAAGTAACTCCTCGAAATACTCGAACACGTATTTTGCAATTTTTCGTGATTTTGAGCCGTTCCCGAAATATAGGGGGTGGGTACTGACTTTATAGTCACCCTGTATTGTTTATTTTATTTAATACTGGTAACTTTCATCCAAAGCAAATATTTTAATCGGCAATGAATAAGAAATTACAAACGATCACATACAAGGATAAATATATAAGTTATCTTATATACATCTCATAGAAGTCTTGCTTTACATTTTCAAATCTTTTTAAATTTAATCGTTAAATTGACATATGCATTGTCATATAGTGAATGGCTACGATAGAATATCAAATTTAGAAAGGTCTAAGATACACAGATAAAAGTAATTTCAAAGCATTTAATTTAGAAGCTAAATTGGAGTAAAGAGTCCACTAGCGAGACATTAACTCATTTCTCAGTCTCGGACAATCGGCATACATCGGCTGACTGAGAAAGATTTAATACCCGGCAGCGCCACACATTAGCCAAAAATAATTAAAATTAACGGGGGTTCTTGAAAAATTTCCTCTCCTACCCCCCTACCCCCCCATATATTTTTTCTATGTCTTTCTTTCAGGTGTAAATGTCAACCTACCTGTAGGTAGGTTACGGATTAATCATTAATGTAAGTATTTCTCTATATAAAATATTTTATACACAAGTGACGTATAAAGTTTCTTCCTATAGAGATAACATACACAACAGTGGATTATGGAGATGTGCAAATATGTGCGAGGTATTCAATAAAATTTCATTTACCAAGTAAAGAAATAGACTTTTTATTGCTCTTCTCGATAATTTACAGGTGTTGCATTCAGCTATCTTCTACATTCTAGTAATATTGTTACGCGAAGAAGCGAATAAGAGTTTCTCTTTCTTAAAAACATAGTTCTTATTTTCTGCGAGTGCAAGGGAGAAGCGTGCGCTTCTCGTAACAATTGTATGATGCTTCCCTTCCGTAAGAAAATCCTAGGGGGATGTGTAAAACATCAATTAACAAGTGGCACTCGGATTTGTACTTGCGATATCTTCCAACATTCGACACTCGTATCAAGTAAAAAAATATTAACAGTGATCGCTATTTTGATTCCGCTTTATAAAAAATATGCGGAAAATAATAAATTGTCTCGACTTGAAAACAAATCTTTCGAGACCCTAAAGCAGGGGTTCCTGTTTTTCGTTTAAAAAGAAAAGATGTCTTCACGCTCTCATCAATAAATCATCTTCGCTTATTTAATATTTTCATAATACAGAATTGCTTTTTTCCGAATCCTATTCTAAATCTTGAAAATAGTATACATATACATTGCATAAATAACGGACTCGAAAAAATACGACTATTCAATGTTCAAAATCACGCCTGTACAAGATTGTACAATGGAATACAAAAGTAAAGCGTTAGAACTCGCTAACAAGTTGGTAGAGACCTTAGAGATGTTATAGGAAGACTTGTCGTCTTTCGTAATAAAGTTTTACATATTGATGATGATTATCATCAAATTGCTGTTTGCTGTAAGTACACAATACAGGTTCAGCAAATTCTATGATTTGATTATTTAAATATCGAATTTCAATTTAAAAAAAATATATGTAAGTATATATAGACATTTAATATTAGATTCTAGCAATTTATACAAAATGTAAAAGTAAATGCAAAAGAAATATACTAAGGTATAATACAAGAAAGAAATATAACAATAAAAAATTATTAAATAATTGAAAACTGATATCCTGGTTCACAGGTTTCCATTAATCAACAGTTTGATTAAATCGAGATATCTGACATTTTAACTTCTTTCACCTTGTGTTGATATGGGAACATCTGCTTTAAAGCAGAGGGAACCTCTGCTAATACACTCGCAAGAAAAATTATTTCTTCTTGTGTTCTTCCATTTGATGTTTTTTAAGAAAGTGAGTTTTCAGAACTCGTACGACCAGATACGCCATAAGCCCTAGGATATGTCCGGAGAAGTACAGACTTTTGTAAAAATGTATTATTTCCTGGAAGCGCAGTAACTGGAAGGGCACGCCAAGATACGCCATGCATGTAAGCTTCGCCCACCAGAGGAAGAGTCCCCAGGCCTTTCTACCCTTTATTTCATTATAAAAATATAGCATAAGTAACGTTCAGTCAACGTTCAAATAACGTGCAAATCAATATTTGCAATATGTGAGAACACCACTCGCGAAAAATTGTATTTTATTTACAGATATACATATATGTATTTATGTTGAGATGTTTATAAATTCGGTCTAAACTGACGAAAATAAAATTATGTAACTCGAATTTAATATTAAGGGAATCCTAAAGCCGTCTGTACCACTGATTGAACACGATGCACCTTTCTTTTTATTGGTTTTACAGATTTAAAAATCCTTTTTAAAGTTAAGGTATAGGTATGCATTAATGCTACCCTCGCCGAACGATTTTATACCGAGAACGAGAATAATTTCAGAAATCCACATTTGATTATCCTTAGAGTAGGTAATTATTTTCGTTGTCGGCATAAAATTGTTCGACGGGGGAAGCATTAGTGCATATACTTTAACTTTGGAGAAGGATTTTTAAATCTGTAAAGCCAATAAAAAGAGAAAGGTGCTTAATAAAAATCGCGTTCAACCGGTAATATAGACGGCTTTGATCCCCTTAAATTCCTTCCACAATGTAGAAAACTTAAGTTTTAAGACTGACATTTCGAATAGTCGATGATTGCTTCAAAGAAAAAGAACGTTTTTCTAAAGCAATGTTCTCTGTGATACATAGTTTTAACTATTACACTGATATAAATTGTCAAATAAATAATAAATTAAAAAAGAAGTGCGATTGCAAAATTATAGGGCAAAACTTTCTATCTTTATGCTCTCTTTTCTCATCAATCGACAATCTTTTTTCTGATATTATTGGCTATATTTTGATCGATACTTTTTTCCAAGTAAGTGCTTTCTGAATTTTAATTATGGAAAAAGTCAGTTTTTTTGCAACTTTACTCATAAAAAAACTAATTTTTTAAAATTAAACGATCAAATTATAGTCAATTTATTTTTAAAAAGATTAAAAAATTATAAAAATTACAAAAAAGAATATACATAAAAGTTCAAGAATATAGAGAGCGCTTCAAAGGTTTGGTGCTGTTTGGCGTTACATCCAGTACAGATTAATTCTCTTTTTCTTTGTTTACTTCAAATCAAGACTATAAGTGCACCAGGTGATAAAATAAAAATTTAAAATAAATTCGCGATTGTCTGTTCTAATCATTCAAACCGTGAAAGAATACGTTTAAACTTTTTTTTTTATATATCTAAATATTATTTTATGTATTCGTTCAAAATGTGCAAGAAACAGTCTATTTTTTATGTAAAAAATTGATATTTCAATTATTTTCAAGTATATTCTTATCCTAACTTGATTGTATCTCTAATAAAATATAAGATATCTCTCCGATTTATACTATTGGATAATAGCAAAACGGATTTTACATTTTTATATCATTAAATTTACATATGAAAGACTTACGAGTCCGTTTTCTTCGCACTGATTGTGGAATTTAACACAAATGTTCTCGAAGGGTAGATAGAACGGAACCTGGCAGATGCAAAAGTAATAGCCTGCAGCGTAACCATGCCACAGAGCGGATAAAGTTAACGTGGCGACGGTTCTCAAGCCTTTATAAGGAAATCTTTTGTAAATGCACACAGCCATCCAATACTGTATGCACGTATTCCACATTTTCATCGTGTGCCTGACAAACGGAGTCAATTCCACTTCCCACACGTTCATGTTGTGCACCGTTTCGAAATCTTGTTCTTCTTTCTTTACTCTTTCACGATCAAGCGACCTGAAAAATTATTTAAAATGTCACTTGCTCGTACATTTCTTTGCTCTAGAAACATGTTGCGTTTCAGGATATCTGAACATCTGTGTATCGCCAAGAAACGATACATAGGGTATATAGTCCCTCAATTGACGATAAATATTTTAATGACAAATTTTTTGGATTAGGTTTTTTAAGACGAAAATTCTCTCTAATACGAAAATGTGAAGACTTATATATAATACTAGTTTTTAAATGGGAAATGTTTAAAAATCACGAATAACAGAGTTATAATTCGCGCGCTCAAGAATGGCAAAATGGTCGATGATAAAGGTGCTTTCATAAACCGAACGCCTTCGACAATATTCTTATCGATCAATCACCGCGGAGACATCACATAAACCGAATAAATATGATAATGTTATAGTTAATATATATCAATATCGATATACATATAATATATTAAACTATTGAATAAAACATTTTGAACTGTTCTTGTAACAAATTCATTACAGATAAACAGAAATAGTTTCTTAATGAAACTCTTGTTACATATATTTATACAATTTCATTATTGTCAAAGGCTCGTTTAAATCGCTGACATTTTGCCATCCCTGAGCGCGCAAAATTCTAACTCAGTAATTCGTGATCTTTAAATTTTTCCTATTTAAGGGGATCCTGAACCCGTTTGTATACCGACATTATTGCATTATAAGAAATCTTTGAATTGGCTTTACAGAATCGCAAAATTCTTTTACAGAATTAAAGTACGTGCAAAAATCTAGCGCACAACGGTCGAGTTTGTACGAAAAACGAAAAAAATTAAAAAACTTACTTATTTTTTGCGCACGTAGAGCTGTCACCTGACGACAATATTTGCTTAATACAAAAATACTGCAGTTTATATGTACAAAATGAGATAGAGGCGCGCTAGGGAAAACATGTAAGAATAATATCGCGCAAGCAGACCTAAGATTCGAAGCCTAGAAAAAAAGAATTTCTCTAATTGCATTTTATGAATGCAAATACAGACGCTGAATAACAAGAAGAGCAGTGTTGCGTGAAACAGTAGTGTCCGGATCTTGTCAGAGATGGCGCTGCCTGCAATCTGACAAGGACAGATATATCGTATAGGTATCCGTTAGACAAGGACAGGTATAGCACGGTCACACAGAAAACATAGTAAACGATCGAAATTATCGATTATTTTTAGTTCCGTGCTAGATCGTGGCGCTGTCACGTTGGAGTTCGCCTGTCACTTCAGGATAGCTCGACGGAGTTAGCCCCCCCAAGTGGATTATTGATACTTTTTTTTTACCAATCGTTTGGTGGTTGATTGGTAGTATTTGGTACCGTATTAAAAACGTTTGGTAGTTTCTCGTTATTTAGGAAATCAAAAACAAATTTTTGATCTTTTCTTAGCCCCCCCACTTTGACTTTTGTAATTTTTTTTTTAAATCGATTGGCGATTGATTCCCAGATAGCACAATAACATCCTCGGGAAGTCCGAAGGACATCCAGGACGGACCATTGGGATATCCTGTGGATATCCCAATTAAATCCCGGGATGTCCTCCGGATATCCTGAGGAATAGCAAATGATAGCCAAATACTAGTCCTCACGATGTCCTGAGGACATCCTGTTGGATGTCCTCCGGATATCCTGAGGACGAACGAATGATAGCCAACTACTAGTTCTCACAATATCCTGAGGACATCCTGTCGGATGTTCTCTGGATATCCTGAGGAAGAGCAAATAATAGCCAACTAGTCCTTACAATATCCTGAGGACTTCTATGGGATATGTTATGAACATTTTTTAGGCGTCTGAAGAACAATTTTAATTTAAGTTTAAGATTTGAAGAAATAATATTGTTTCACATTTAAAAATTTTTTTTACAATTTGAAAAACACATCTTACTTTGGAAAATATAGTTTTATATATTTATATCATCGCAGCAATATTGCTGGCAAAGATATGTCTGGCGGATGTCATGATTTTGCTTCGCTTGGACCTGCTTATATTCGCTCTCAACTGAAATTTACTTACGAGTTAATCACACCATTATGCGCCACCTATCGGTGTCATTGCAAGCTACCACGGAAAGATGCGCTACCGTGCATCTTTCTGAAAATATTTCAGAAAATTCTTAACAAAAGAGAGTTGCATTATAGTCTTTTGAAAACGTCTCGACAAGGGCTACAAGAATATGCAAAAAAACTATTTTTTATTTAACTCCCTATGGTGTTTTATTTAAAAAATTTAAGGTTCTTTTGATCTAAATTTTTTATATAAAAACCCCTATTTTTATTGTGTATTCTTGTAGCCTTTGTTACGACGTTTTTAAAACACTATAATAAAGTTCTGTTTTGTTAAGAATTTACTAAGATATTTAAAATTTTGTCATAATATTTTTAATATAAAATATGAAATATCTCGTAAAGTATTCACTTTTTGATGACTTTACCTTAATACTTTTATATATAGAATAATCAAAGAAATCGAATAATAATATTAATTTTTACATTTGTAATTTTTCAAAATTAAGTTTGTATACAAATGCAAACAAATTTTTTAACATTATAATTTTTTTTTTACATCATTCGATTTCTTTCATTATTCTACGCATAAAAGTATTAAGGTAAAGTCATCGAAAAGTAAATACTTTACAAAATATTTTATATTTTATATTAAAAATATAATGACAAAATTTAAAATATCTCAGGAAATTCTTAACAAAAGAGAGCTTTATTATAGTGTTTTGAAAACGTCTCGACAATGGCTACAAGAATATGCCAAAAAACTATTTTTTATTTAACCCTTTATGGTGTTCTATTTAAAAAATTTAAGGTGCTTTTGATCTAAATTTTTTATATAGAAGCCCCTATTTTTTATAGCACATTCTTGTAGCTCTTGTCAAGACGTTTTTAAAACACTATAATAAAGTTTTCTTTTGTTAAGAATTTACTGAGATATTTCAAATTTTGTCATAATATTTTTAATATAAAATATGAAATATCTTGTAAAGTATTTACTTTTCGATGACTTTACCTTAGCGCTTTTATACATAGCTAATTAATCAAATAAATCGAATAATAATATTAATTTTTACATTTGTATTTTTTCAAAATTAAGTTTGTATACAAAATGCAATCAAATTTTTTAAAATTAATTCGTCTGTTTTTTTTTACATTATTCGGTTCTTTTTATTATTCTACACATAAAAGTATTAAGGTAAAGTCATCGAAAAGTAAATACTTTACGAAATATTTCATATTTGATATTAAAAATATCATGACAAAATTTAAAATATTTCAGGAAATTCTTAACAAAAGATAGCTTTATTATAGTGTTTTGAAAACGTCTCGATAAGGGCTACAAGAATATGCAAAAAAATTATTTTTTATTTAAACCCCTATGGTGTTTTATTTAAAAAATTTAAGGTGCTTTTGATCTAAATTTTTTATATAGAGGCCCCTATTTTTTATAGCACATTCTTGTAGCCCTCGTCAAGACGTTTTTAAAACACTATAATAAAGTTCTCTTTTGTTAAGAATTTACTGAGATAATTAAAATTTTATCATAATATTTTTAATATAAAATATGAAATATCTTGTCAAGTATTCACTTTTCGATGACTTTACCTTACCGCTTTTATACATAGCTAAATAATCAAAGAAATCGAATAATAATATTAATTTTTACATTTGTAATTTTTCAAAATTAAGTTTGTACACAAAATGTAATCAAATTTTTTAAAATTAATTTGTCTGTTTTTTTTACATTATTCGATTCCTTTTATTATTCTACGCATAAAAGTATTAAGGTAAAATCATCGAAAAGTAAATACTTTACGAAATATTTCATATTTTATATTAAAAATATAATTACAAAATTAAAAAATATCTCAGAAAATTCTTAACGAAAGAGAGCTTTATTATAGTGTTTTAAAAACGTCTCGACAATGGCTACAAGAATATGCAAAAAGACTATTTTTTATTTAACCCCCTATGGTGTTTTATTTAAAAAATTTAAGGTGCTTTTGATCTAAATTTTTTATATAGAAGCCCCTATTTTTATTGTTTATTCTTGTAGCCCTTGTTACAAAGTTTTTTAAACACTATAATAAAGTTCTCTTTTGTTAAGAATTTACTGAGATATTTCAAATTTTGTCATAATATTTTAGGAGGAGGAGGAGGAGTTTTACAGGATGTATTCAGGATATCCTGCGATACTCCTCAAGATATCCTGGACGTACGTAGGATGATTTTAGGACTTCTTATGTTATTTGAATCTAGTGGACATTTATGAAAAATTTATAATTTATTACATTACTTAAAACATTCTGAAGCTATTTTTAAGTATTTCACCACAATTAATAAAGTCAAATAAAATATTTACAATAACACATGTTCTGGATGTCCTTCGGATTTTCCGAGGATGTCATTGCTATCTGGGAAACAACTAAGTATCCTGAAAATATCCCAGGACGTCCTGGACGTGTTCAGGACGATCCTGAGGACGTCTTGTGCTGTCTGGGTTGGCAGTGTTTGGTACCGCATTAAAAACTTTTGGTGGTTTCGCGTTTCTTTAGAAAATCAAAAAAACCAATTTTTGATCTTTTCTTAGCCCCCCCCCCCCACTTTGACTATTGTAATTTTTTTTTTAATCGATTGGCGATTGATTGGCAGTGTTTGGTACCGAATTAAAAACTTTTGGTGGTTTCGCGTTTCTTTAGGAAATCGAAAAAACCAATTTTTTAATGAATTTCTAGAATTTACTCGATCGCAAGCAATCCAGACCTCAATATATTTGGCAAACAATTGCTTATTTATAACTAAGTATTTGTAATTATTTGGAAATCATTTAGAGAAATTTGGAAAACCATTTTCATAATTTGGAAAAGAGTACATACATAATTATAATGGACATCTTTACGCCGACCGTTTGATACGCGTACCAAAATAGTACAAAACGTCGTCACGTGATCCGTTTTGTCGCTTGAACGATCGGATTCAGCGGCTCGTGAAAATGCAGCTTTATGCCTCTTCTATAATACTCGTACTCCGTGGTTCGGCTTTGCCGCGCGATTTATGAAATATATCGACGTATCACATATAATACTTTGTTCGGAATCCATCCTGAAGTTACACATTTTATAATTTTTTACCATTACAAGTCATTTGTCTGATGATGAGCAGAAACATGATGTATATATGTCGCAGGCTTATTGCAAAATCAGCCCTTTTGCAAAAAAACTAGCCTCTTTGCGAAAGGCCGGCATTTTGCGAAGCACTGATCGTTTCCCAATAAAGGCTATAATACACAAAATGCATAGCGTAGCATAAGCATAGCATAAGACCGTTGGACCAATGAGCATCCAGCATAAAGTCGCCATATCAATTTACATAAGATGCTCATTGGTCCAGCAGTCTTATGCTATGCTTATGCTACGCTATGCATTTTGTGCGTGATGGCCTTTATACACGAAATGCATAGCGTAGCATAAGCATAGCATAAGACTGCTGGACCAATGAGCATCTTATGTAATTGATATGGCGACTTTATGCTGGATGCTCATTGGTCCAACGGTCTTATGCTATGATTATGCTACGCTATGCATTTTGTGTATTATAGCCTTTATTGGGAAACGATTAGTGCTTCGCAAAATGCCGGCCTTTCGCAAAGAGGCTAGTCTTTTTGCAAAAGGGCTGATTTTGCAATAAGCCTGCGACATATATACATCATGTATCTGCTCATCATCAGACAAATGACTTGTAATGGTAAAAAATTATAAAATGTGTAACTTCAGGATGGATTCCGAACAAAGTATTATATGTGATACGTCGATATATTTCATAAATCGCGCGGCAAAGCCGAACCACGGAGTACGAGTATTATAGAAGAGGCATAAAGCTGCATTTTCACGAGCCGCTGAATCCGATCGTTCGAGCGACAAAACGGATCACGTGACGACGTTTTGTACTATTTTGGTACGATACGCCTTCATAATACCTTAATACGTTAAGGCTATAATACATAAAATGCATAGCGTAGCTTATATAAGCATAGCACAAGACCGCTGGACCAATGAGCATCCAGCATAAAGTCGCCATATTAATTTACGTAAGATGCTCATTGGTCCAGCGGTCTTATGCTATGCTTATGCAACGTTATGCATTTTGTGTGTGACGGCATTTATTGTTTACACCATCGTACGTACTAATTAAGCCAATTTAGTCCAAATCTAGTACTTAGTACGCGTATCAAACGGTCGGCGTAAAGATGGCCATTATAATTATGTATGTACTCTTTTCCAAATTATGAAAATGGTTTTCCAAATTTCTCTAAATGATTTCCAAATAATTACAAATACTTATTTATAAATAAGCAATTGTTTGCCAAATATATTGAGGTCTGGATTGCTTGCGATCAAGTAAATTCTAGAAATTCATTAAAAAATTGGTTTTTTCGATTTCCTAAAGAAACGCGAAACCACCAAAAGTTTTTAATTCGGTACCAAACACTGCCAATCAATCGCCAATCGATTAAAAAAAAAAATTACAATAGTCAAAGTGGGGGGGCTAAGAAAAGATCAAAAATTGGTTTTTTCGATTTCCTAAAGAAACGCGAAACCACCAAAAGTTTTTAATGCGGTACCAAACACTGCCAATCAATCGCCAATCGATTTAAAAAAAAAGAAATTACAAAAGTCAAAGTGGGGGGGGGCTAAGAGAAGATCAAAAATTTGTTTTTGATTTCCTAATAAAACGAGAAACTACCAAACGTTTTTAATACGGTACCAAATACTACCAATCAACCACCAAACGATTGGTAAAAAAAAAAGTATCAATAATCCACTTGGGGGGGCTAACTCCGTCGAGCTCTTCAGGATCCCCGGGGTTCCTAAAGCGAAGGCCGAACTCCGACGATGTCGCTGTTTTACCGTGAAAATTACCGACAAATTGACAAATTTTCGCACAGCTCCAGGCATGGTGTAAATAACAAGGTGAACCATTCCGATGGATGCGCAGTAGGCTAAAAGTAGTGGGGGACAGTCAGCCAATTATGTTTTGAGCTATTGTGCGAAATTCAATATGGCTGCTGAGTTTCACTGTCACGTGCTGTATTACGTCTGTCACGAATGCGTTGACCGCATTAATAATGTGTTTATAATTGATTATCGGTTGTTAAGTGTGCACGATGTGCTGAAAATGCCGGTGTGTTGTGTGAAAAATTGCAAGAGCCGGACCGGTCGTGGGTAATAGAGAAAATTACAACGTATTGTTGTATTATTTTCCCATAGAGGGTGAACTAAGGAGACAGTGGCTCGAAGCTTGTCAGAGAAAAGAAGGAGATATAAAACTCAGCTATGGTGAGTTTCTGTTCCGAATGCTTATAAATATAATTTTTAATACAAATAAAACATATTTTTATCCAAATTCCGTTAAACACAATCTTATTTCATTTTTGAAACTTTTAAACAGCGCGCTGCCTAATAGCTCAAGCTCTGATTGGTCAAGATCTCAGACCTCCGCCATTATGCGCAATGGTTCACCTTGTATATTTACACCATGGCTCCAGGTTTTTTTTGACTGCATGGAATTATAAATCCTTCTCCAAAATTAAAGTATAAACGCAAACGGATAGGGCTGTGATCGATTTTACGCAGAGGAAGAAAGAAAGTATAATGACATTTATATTTACGTTTAGGATGGATACACCGCCAAGGGTTAGAGTTGACAAGTCGTGAAAAAATCAGCTTTATACACAAATTTAGTAGCTTTCATGCACAATGCAAACAACACGCCGCGTCCGTTGGAGTGTCTACTTTAATTCTGCAAAAGGAATTATAATTCTATACAGCCAATAAAAAACTGGAGCTGTGCGAAAATTTTCGGTCCGTATACGCTCGAGATTTCCATGATTTCGCACAGCTCCAACTTTTTATTGGCTGTATAGAATTATAATTCCTTTTGCAGAATTAAAGTAGACACTCCAACGGACGCGGCTCTGTTGTTGCATTGTGCATGAAAGCTACCAAATTTGTGTATAAAGCTGATGTTTTCACGACTTGTCAACTCTAACCTTGGCGGTGTATCTATTCTAAAAAGCTGGAGTTGTGCGAAAATTTGTCAGTTTGTCGGTAATTTTGTCGGTAAAACAGCGACATCGTCGGAGTTCGGCCTTCGGTTTAGGATCCCCTTAACTATTATAGTCTCAGTATTTCCGTATTAGAATTTTCGTCCTAAGTGGTACGAAAAATTTGTCATTAAAATATTTATTATTAGTTTACGAGACATTCTATAAGAGTGTAATATAAATTTGTTTCATCAGCTAATAGAGAAATGGCTTGAATATGAACATCTCAAAATGTAGAATGATGTAGAAAGGGATGTTGTCTTACAATTTTTCGATCGTTGTATAATCGCGCGGGCCCAAACCGGGTGTGGGTTGGCAGCAAACCGGGTAAGCCCCTAGTCCTGACATTTGACAGACGCATTCAGCCAGCGCCATGCCGATAAACATTCTCAGTCGAAAACTAGCGAATGTTGGATACATGTAGAAAAATCTATATAGGAAACAGTGCTCTTCGAACGCTGCCGTTTGCGTGTACTGAAATCGGAAAAGGAGACGCATCATTAGAATTATCGGAACGATTATCACCGTTCTGTCATACGCAATCAAAATTTTGACTATTTTCGATTTGCAATAGAGGAAAAGCTCGCTGTTAGTAATAAGGCCCAAATTGTTCCCCGTGATTCCATTCTATCGCGACGTTACATTTGGCTCTTTACGATGCAATATAATAAACATTACGTTGGCAGAAAAGAGGTGGTTTATCGCTAGATACATCACGATGAACGCTGCGATCTGTTTGAGTTTGTAATAGGTGAGTGGCCACGGATCGACGTAGCTGGAAAACGGTCTGTGCAGAGAATCCCAGTACGTCCTGTAACGATAATATGGACCTGCAAAAATAGAGATACAACTTGCACAATGAACTCTTTGTACATTTAGTATAATCTGTATATATTTATACGTCTATATGTATATTTATACGTCGTACCTTACCTGTTAGCACGCCCATATAACCGAAGCTGTAATGTATTACATCCATGAAATTAATTTTCTTGAGCGCGTCGGAATTCGCTCCTTGAGCATCATCGGCTGGCGCCGTGGCTGCCGAGTTGATCTCGAACGCTAGTCCTGGTAGCTTTAAGGTGAGAATCATCACGACGAGATTCGTGTGAGTCGGCGGGCTCGGTAAACCGAAATAGTCGCCCAATCGAAAGATCACCAGTAAGTAGAAAAAGGAGAAATACAGGCTGACCAAGTGGCATTTTCTGCAAGATCAAAGTCTATTGAATATATCCTGTGGCGAACACATGATTACAAGGCACTCCGGATTCGGGGAAAAACCTGGATTGCATTTCCTATATTTTCTGAGAAATTAGTCTAAAGATTGTAAATTCCTTCTCGTGAAAACATGCTTGTATAATAGAAGTTTGTAAAGTAAATGCCATGCGTTGCTGAAAATGCATTGGCCATGGTTTTTCTTTACTCCGGATTACCATTTATTACACTTAAGTAATTGGGCTAAATATACATTAAATGTTCCATTTTCGAGTATATCCCACTGATTTATAAAATTTTACCTAAATATGTAGTTCAGAATTATTTTGAATATACTGCCATTACTGATTAAATATTATAACATGGTTACAATTAATGATATAATTGATCGTATTAATTCATTACATAGGTATTCTGAGCAAATATAAAGTTGTTGCATAATTTCTGTTGCTTATCTTCGACGCGCAATAAATTATTTTTGATTTGTTTTTAAACTGCGTGATTAGTTTGGTTGCATACTACCTCCAATTGTTTCTAAAAGACCACGTGCTTCTGAAAAGTGTATACTTTGTTTTTGAGTTCTTAGGCCGGTATTCATAGTAGCCACATTTACCCTGCGACCTGATCGCGGCCTGACCTATACCGTGACCCAAAGTAGTCAGGGTATATATATAAGAGAATACCCTGGGTCTAGTCATTAAGCGTTTACACCAAGAGACCTAAGAATTGACAGGGTCGTATTTGGGATCGCCATGAATTCATCGGTTTAACGGCAAGTGTTACTGCGTTCTGTGTATGTACACACACCGGCAGGAATGCCTGGACATTTGATATAGAACGTCAGATGTCAAATGTCCAGGCATTCCTGCCGGTGACCTTACATATACAAGGCACTTATTGTAGAACTTTTCGGAATGGATTCCGATCAAAATTGTTATTTCTTAAATTTCTATTTAGGAAAACGGAATAATTCTGATCGGAACACAGTTTGAAAAGTTTTATAATACGTGTCCAGAAGCCACAAATTCACCGGTTTAATTATCTAATTTGACAGCTCAGTCTGAAACTGCAACGAATCCGAACAAGCAAATAAAGCTTTTAGATTGTGCGTTTACACCGCAAATGATAACACCCTATTTCAGGTCAAGGTCAGGTCACTGGCTTTGTATACACCGTGTTAGATTCGCGCGACCTGACACCTGACCTATACCGTAACCTAAAGTAGGCCTCCAACGAAACGTTTACACCATGTAGACCTATGATACTTTTTGGTCTAATGTAGGTCGCATTTAGTCTTCATGTGAATGCTATCTATTGAACAAGATAAAAGTGTATTTTCGTAATTCGTTCCTTTTGCTTCCTCATAGAGGAAGCTTTGTTTTCGTAAAAAAAAATTTTTTTTTAGTTGCCGTTGCCAATGTGTTCAGAATGTTCTAAAACATCGAAAAATTGCTTTCTTAAAAAATGTCCGTATGTGTGTGTGTATGTGTGTATGTCTGTGCCAAATTTACTGAAATTTCTATAACTTCAGAACTGATCAACCAAATCTTAACCAATTATATATAAAATAGGGGTAGAAAAGACTGAATAAGAATATAATAGAATTAGAGAAATTGCCAATATTTTAAAATTTTAACCTTTGGGCTACATTTCAAGTCTTAACAATTGAGACTTTTCACAAATTGATGTTTTTTGACCATTTAGTATACAGGTACAGTAGTATCCATGAATAATGTTGTCATGAATATCATTATCGTGTTTAATGATATTCATGACATCCGTCATGATTTTCCCCACAAAATTCAAATCAGCAATCAGTTCTTGTAAACAATGATTTTCAAATTGTTTAAACAATACTGTCATAAACAATTTATTTCTTAACTATTTTGTTCACTAAAATTTATATTGTTTCTTTATAATTGTAACCGGATTGATCCGAAAGTGATATCTTTGCTGTCTGACCTTAGGCTTTTGAAGGGTTGAAACGACGAAACTGTCCATTTTTTTGACATTTTGCCTGAGGAAACATTTGTTCAGTGACCCAAAAGGTACAACATATTCAAAATTCAGCCATTTCACCGGGGCCCAATTTCATGGGGTTTAGTGCGGGGTCCTTTTTCTAATTATATTGCATTCACTTAGCGCAAGTTACGATCGCGATTGCAGAAGAGCTGTGGTTTGTTTGAAAAGTTTTGATGTATAAAGTACAAAAATGCAAAAATTATTTGCCTTCGTCAGGTTTTTTGTAAGTTTCTTACATTTAAGTTTTACTCACAAGTAACCTTTACTGCAAGTGATACACTCCGATTTTTTTCTTCTTTTGAGGTGTGAATCAGGAACCCAAAAGATGATCATTTATGCCGAAAAAATTAGCTCAATATTGTTTAGACCACTTATAGAAGGTATTCTCTTTTCAATGATATAGGACGGTATGGTCAAATATCTCGCAAACAACGCATTTGCGAAAAAAGTTTTTGAAACAAAAATTGCTCGGTTTTAATAACACATAAGATGATAACATTTGCTTGATCTAGGGAGCCTTTCCAAAGATCCCGATAAGGTCATCTCTAACTTTTTCAATAAAAATGTAAGATTTTATAATAGGGACTGAGATTTGTTTCATTATCCTGCGCTAAAATATATAGATATATAATATAGGGGAGACCGGGGCTAAACCGTCTACGGGGTAAAACCGTCAAATCAAATATTTTTTCTTTCTTTTGATGCTTACGTCTGACTTTTCTGACAGAGTTTTTAATTCTGCGTCATGTGCGTCCAGGTTTTCTTCATAATCATTTTCGTCGATTGCATTTCCCAAATGCACCCTGATTACACGAGTAGGTTTCATTTTTAGTCTTATCGCAAAAGTACGAGACTTACGACTTATACGTTAGTTGTTACACACAAAGCTTCATAAAACATCAAAGAAACTTCTAAAGCAGAGCCATCCATCAGTTATTTACTGCTCGCGATACGTTACGCTTTTAGATGATGTTTATTGTTTAGGCTACCTGCGTTTACACGCGTTACATCGTACGACCTAAGTAAGGTCAGGGATAGTGAAAAAGAGACCTGACCCAAACGCTTCCCTGCACAATTGTTTACACCGTCGCGACCTATCGTGTTTGATGGGTCGAATCTAGGGTATAGGTAGCGGCCTAAACGCACGGTGTAAACTAAGCCACAAAATACGGGGCCTGACCTGAAAACTAAGTCCAGTCGCCTATCAAATGTTTACAGCAGGCGACCTAAATAATTTAAACAAAAATCTTTATTAATCGACGCAATTGGCGAGTTGACAGGCGAGTGATCTAAATAATTTAGGTCGAATTAGAGGTATAGGCCGCGGCCTAAATGCAGGGTATAAACGTAGTCAGTCAGATCTTATATTTAAGACAGTCAGTCAGATCTTATATTTAAGACCGTCTTATACATGAGACGGTCTTGAAATAAGATCCGATTATGAATACCGGATTAGTGCTTAAACATGGAAGTTGACAGAGTTCATCTAAGACACTGCACGCTCTACGAGTGTCAAAAGGGCAGTAATGCAACTGCAGCTACAAAAGTATTGTGTAGCACATTAGGGAAGTGTTGTAGACGCTCGTGTAGACGTTAGGACGATTCAATAATTCTCAAAATTTTGAGCTAAAAATTTTAATCTCGAAGATGAGCCGGCAGACACTCGAACTTCAATGATGATATCCTAGACTCTACTTCTTGAAGACCTATTAAATGGAGACAAGTTGTAGACAATAATGGCCAATATATTATTGTTAATAAATTCTTTTTCAAAATTATATCAATTTTATTTTTATCCAAAAATACGACAGAAATTATACAACCACCTTATATAAATTGCGAATTCTTTCAAGTCGGTCGTCGGACTGAAGATGAATAATGAAATTCTAACGTGCTCGTAGTTTGTCGGTTGCGTCGAGTACTGGAGTCGAAAACTCAGGATAAATGTTGGAAAACTGATGGTTTAATAAATATTATAATATGCTCTATAAAGGAAAACTTTTCTTTATTTAACAAATTTTTTTTCAATATTTTACAATATAAAACACGAGTTGATTTTAGAGCGTTCATTATATGTGCCGTCTTATGTGCGACAGTTCCATCTATTGTAAGTGTGAAATCTAATTTATATACAGGGTGTCCCAAAAAGCTCGGACACCGTTTCACTGACAAATTCTGTGGGACATTCTAAGAAGAAAATTCTTATGCGAAAATGTTGAGGCTGTAATAGTTTTTGAATTATAAGAATTTAGAGTTAGCGAATCAGACCGCCTAAAGTTGGCGCGCTCAGGTGTGGTACATCGCATAGCAAGTGAAGGTGGGCTAGCTTGTGACACACTTCATTTGACAAACTTGACAGTTCGCTGTGCATACGTATTTATTGATATTCCATAATGCTTGCATTAATCTTTATATACAGCAAATTGAACAATCACAGATAAATAAGACAAAGCTTCAAAGTAATTTTCTTGTCGTTTGAATTATGTCAATATCTAAAAACTGAGTCAATGCACAAGAGCACCTTTACTTGCTATGCGATGTACCACACCTGAGCGCGCCAACTTTAGGCGGTCTGATTCGCTAACTCTAAATGCTTATAATTCAAAAACTATTATAGCCTCAACATTTTTGCATAAGAATTTTCTTCTTAGAATGTCCCACAGAATTTGTCAGTGAAACGGTGTCCGAGCTTTTTGGGACACCCTGTATTGCTAGTTTTCGTGTATATTCTAAAGTGAAAAACTCAACAGTTCAATATTTTATACTTTATTCCAACATATTTTGATATAAGATATTGTAATTTTGATATATGAAATATCTTGTAAAATATTCATTTCGATGACTTATTTTAATCCTTTCACGTTCCAGTTGGATTGTCCTACCATGTTTAAAAAATTATATCTTTTGGTAAGTATTGAGTTATTAAGGCCAAATAAATTTTTTTAAAAAAGGTTACTTAACAATAAGCAAATTTAAAGTACGACCGTATATAAGATAATAATCATTAATTAAAGGAAACGCCTAATCGGTCGGGACTGGATCTGAGTTTGTCCAATAAATTATTCGTGAATTTTAAGTACAATTACTTTAGTACAATTAATTTTATTGGACAACTAAGATCCAGTCCCGACCGATTATGGCGTTTCCTTTAATTAAAGGTTACTTAAATTTTAACCAAAAATATTGTGATAACTATTATTATGAAATATAAAGATTACATAGAGCTACAAAAATTTGCGATCTAGAAAAGAAAAGTGATTGTTTATAGTCTTTGATGTGCTGAATCCAAATCCGCGCTGAATTCCGAGTGAAAATCTATTCTATTCTATCCTATCGGGTTTTTGAGAAAAATGAGATTAAAATTCCCAAATACGTTTCTTATCATCTTTGAAAATTCATAGCTGATAAATTCGATGAATTAGACTTTGAGAAAAGTTTAAATTATAAACTTGATTCTTATCAAAGTTTTTAAAATAGTGATCTTTCACTGCAGAGGCATTATTGAACCCCTAGCGCGCTTTGTTTTAGAGACGCGTACGTGCGTAGGATGACATATGATTGCATTTAGGCTCGCGGCAAACCACTCTGGGAGAAATTTTGACCGTTATTTTTGTAGTTAAGCAACTTAGCATTTTGGTTAGTGCCCCTTAAGTTAAATTATGTTTACGTAACTGAATATTGACAGAACTAATTGAAAAATTGACTAGTATAACTTAAACATCTTTGACATAGATAGAATAGCTAATTGTGATTTTGAGTTACGCGGGGTTAACTATAAATCTCGCTTAAGAGAGAACTGTGACGTCACAAATGAGGACGGAACGTATCTCTAAATCTGAATTACGTTTTTGCAAATGTCAGTTGTCGGTGGAAAGTCGAGTTAATCATCTTACAAATGCGATTACCTTAACTCATGTTCATAACCTACATAACTTGGTTAACCAAATTAAAATTAACATTATTTGTATAACCCAAATTTGTGGATGTAAAATTTAAAAATTAGGAGAGTGAAATTGAATTGTGGTTGTTAACTCGAAATGTGTTTTATGAAAAGTTTGAGTTACAACTTTGTTTTCAACTTGATCCGTTATCTAAAATAGATATGTCGGTAATCTGAAATTAGGAATTGATAATTCAGAAATAGGTATGTTTAATCTGAAAACTTACGGATTCCGTAACCGTGATTTCAGATTAAACATACCTATTTCTGAATTATCCTTAATCTGAAATCACGGTTACAAAATCCGTAATCGTGATTACAGATTAAACATACCTATTTCGGAATTATCAATTCCTGATTTCAGATTACCGACATATCTATTTTAAAAGATAAGTTCCTTACTCTGTTGTTAGGCACTCAATGTCTCGCTGTGCCTGTTAGTTCTTGTTTTCATCTTGTATTACCTTAACTCATATTTATAATCTATATAACTTGGAATTGTGGTTGTTCGAGCGCAGAAATATAAGTTTCAGAAGAGTTACAGTAAAATAGATTGTTAGCTCAGCGTTAGCGTACTATAAGGCTACCATTCCGGAATCTTATTGGGATTTTTAGTCGTGACGTCACAGGGCCAAGATGGCGGCTCTATTCCTGAAAGTTGGACGTAAACATACGGTCTGAGGGGGTTTATCGTGCCTTTTTAAAACGCGTGTGAGAAAAAATGTACCTAAATATAAAAGATATGTGCATTTGCACAGTGCAACCCCTTCCTTAAGGAATTTCATGGAAGGAGAAAATTTTTTGTGCTGTGGACACTGATTAACATGCGGGATAACCTCTCAAGATTGACAAATGGCATTTAAAAACTGCACATTGCTGTCAAATAAACGGTGTTTTGTGAGAAAAAAGTGCGATGGGTGAACACCTAGAAGACAAATCGGCAAGGTTTTCCTCTACAGACACAAAAAATCGCGATTCTTGCTGTGTATTTGGCTGCAAAAGTTATGGATTAAAAGATTCATCTGTGCGATTCCACATGTTTCCACCTAAAGGAAAGTTTTATACTGAGAAAAAAGACATGTTTAGAAGTAAAATTTACTTGTTATTGTTCAGTTATTATTATATTGACCTACCAGGCAGAACGTAGTCACTCCTGTCAAAGTGCAAAGAGCACACTGTCCACTTTTTGGTTATCCACTCTGGTTTTGGCTATTTCCAAAACTCTCTATATTTCTAAACATGTCTTTTTTCTCAGTATAAACTTTTGTTTAGGTGGAAACATGTGGAATCGCACAGATGAATCTTTTAATCCATAACTTTTGCAGCCAAATACACAGCAAGACAAGAATCGCGATTTTTTGTGTCTGTAGAGGAAACCTTGCCGCTTTGTCTTCTAGGTGTTCACCCATCGCACTTTTTTCTCACAAACACCGTTTATTTGAAAGCAATGTGCAGTTAAATGCCATTTGTCATTATCTTGAGAGTTTATCCCGCATGTTAATAATCAGTGTCCACAGCACAACAAATTTTCTCCTTCCATGAAATTTCTTGAGAAAGGGGTGCACTGTGCAAATGCACATATTTCTTTTATATTTAGGTACATTTTTTTCTCTCACACGCGTTTAAAAAGGCACGATAAACCACCTCAGACCGTATGTTTACGTCCAACTTTCAGGAATAGAGCCGCCATCTTGGCCTTGTGACGTCACGACTGAAAATCCCAATAGGTTCTTAGGTTCGAATCCCGTCAATGCGTGCGTATACAAAATTGTAAAACATGCGTAATTGTAAATAATAAATAGAATATATGCGAAACTATGAATACAGATTAACTAAAAAATAGAAAAAATAAGAACAATTTACAAATAAAAATTCTATTTTTTTTTTCGTTAAAATATTCTTAAATGAGCAGCCGTAACTCAAATTTTTGCTTACATTACCTGATTCTTTAGTTAGGTATTTCATATAGTAGGTAAGTTTCAACTCAAATTTCTTATAAGACTAGTCGGTGTCTTCATTTACGTATTCCTCAAATAAGGTTACTGGATGCTCTCATCGTCGTTGTCTAACTGACAATAAGTAACACTAAAACGTCGTTGGTACATCTTAAATATTATACATAACTAGAAACGTAACATTTGAAACGCTTACGCGATGTTTAAGAAAGGTTTTTACATACAAGTCTGAAGTCTGAAAAATGCTGAAATATTATATGTATACAAGGTGTTTTCTTTATCTCTTACACCTCATAAAATAATTACTTTTTCATTTGTGATTCTAGAAAAAATGCTTCAGACAAAAGTTGTACGGTTTCAAGGTGGACATAAGATGGTGGCAATGATTTGACCTTGGACAGTTGTTTAAAGGTCACATAAAGATACCTTCAATTTTTTAAATTGAACCCTCCTACTTTTTATTACATATCTTGTAGCCCATGTCGAGACGTTTTCAAAACACTATAATAAAGCTCTCTTTCGTTTAAGAATTTTCTGAGATATTTCAAATTTTGTCATGATATTTTTAATTGTAAAATATGAAATATCTCGTAAGGTATTCATTTTTCGATGACTTTACCTTGATACTTTTATACGTAGAATAATGAAAGGAATCGAATGATGTAAAAAAACAAACAAATTTATTTTAAAAAATTTGATTGCATTTTGTGGACAAACAATTTTAAAAAATTACAAATGTAAAATTAATATTATTATTCGATTTCTTTGATTATTCTATGTATAAATGTATTAAGGTAAAGTCATCGAAAGTGAATACTTTACAAGATATTTCATATAAAATATAATTGGCCATGAGAGTCAAACGCGGTACTTGGTGCGTATTTTTAATCATAACTGATTAAATTTCGAGATACAAGATCCGAAATTCCGTAAGTTTCCAACATATTACTGCGCGCCGATTATTTGTCGGACTTTAAACACAGCTATCATTGGAACATTAAAATTCCCTGTCCCTTCCCTAATTAAATCGATATCGATTTAATATTAAAATCACTGTACAAGAACTTATTGCGAAAAATATTACCCCAGCCAGGGTTCGAACCTGGAAGATATTTCATATTTTATATTAAAATATTTTAACAAAGAGAACTTTATTATAATGTTTTAAAAACGTCGTAACAAGGGCTACAAGAATATACAATAAAAATAGGGCTTCTATAATAAAAATTTAGATCAAAAGCATCTTAAATTTTTAAAATAAAACACCATTGGGGGTTAAATAAAAAATAGTTTTTATTGCATATTCTTGTAGCCCTTATCGAAACATTTTCAAACACTATAATGCAACTCTCTTTCGTTAAGAATTTCCTGAGATATTTAAAGAAAGATGCACGGTAGCGCATCTTTCCATGCTAGTTCGCAATGACACCTATAGGCGGCGCTTAGTGTAAGATTAACTCGTAAGTAAGTTTCAGTTGAGAGCGAATATAGCAGGTCCAGGCGAAGCAAAATCATGACATCCGCAAGACATATCTTTGCCAGCAACATTGCTGCGATCGCGATGATATAAATATATAAGACTATATTTCCACAGTAAGATGTGTTCTTTAAATATTAAAAAACTTTTTCAAATGTAAAACAATATTATTTCTTCAAATCTTAAATTAAAATTATCCTATTTGAGCGCATGTAATAATTGCCAGATACCTGTATGTAACATACTCAAATGTTTGCAAAACATCTCAGAGATGTTGCAAAATGTTTAGAAGATGTCTGTGCAACCTTTCATAAACGACTTTGTGACAAATAAGCGGACATTTTCACGTATCTGAGGCGTGTATGAGACATTTATGAGATTTTTGTAACGCTTTGCGAAGGTCTCTGAAAGGTATTTGTTCAGTTTTGTGCTGTGTGGGTAGGGAAGGGAGAGGGAATTTCTAATGTTCCAACAATAGCTGTGTTTTAAGTCCGACAAATAATCGGCGCGCAGTTTAATATGTTGGAAAATACGCGTATTAAATACATATTGAAAGTAATATTGAGCTGCCTAAGATCCAAGCTTACACCGTATGGCTATTCCTTTGTATTGATTTTAACGGTCTTAACATATATTAATTGTTTATTCGCGTCGCCTGAGAGACGTTCAATTATTATCCGGTTATTGCGATAAATATTACCACATGCCCCGGTAGTCGAATTGGTTAAGACGCCCGAACGGAATGCGGGAGATTCCAGGTTCGAACCCTGGCTGGGGTAATATTTTTCGCAATAAGTTTTTACAGTGATTTTAATATTAAATCGATATCGATTTAATTAGGGAAGGGAGAGGGAATTTCTAAGGTTCCAATAATAACTGTGTTTTAAGTC
Source organism: Harpagoxenus sublaevis (assembly GCA_030770355.1). NCBI lineage: Eukaryota > Metazoa > Arthropoda > Insecta > Hymenoptera > Formicidae > Harpagoxenus > Harpagoxenus sublaevis. The sequence continues at coordinate 2,016 of JASTWR010000952.1, read as the reverse complement.
CGACATTAATCGGCGCGCAGTTAATATGTTGGAAAATATGCGTATTTAAATACATATAGAGAATAATATTAAGCTGCCTAAGATCCAAGCTTAGACCGTATGGCTATTCCTTTGTTATTGATTTTAAACGTCTTAACATACCCAGATAGCCAAACCTGAGCAGCAGATTCTGAGCAGAGTGCATGAAATTTTTGGGTATCAGAAGGCAACAAATTTCACGCAGAAACTGCTCTGTCAGACGATGTTGTCAAACTGTAGCCAGAATGCGACAGAGCCTGCTGACAGCAATGTGAGCAGATTGGCAGCACAAACCGCGCAGAGCCTGCACACATAACTTGGCAGCAGATTGACGACAAAGATCGAGCAGAGCCTGCGCATTTGACCTGAGAACAGAGTGGCAGCAAAAACCGAGCAGGATCTGCGTAATGTAATCTGGTGGCAAATAAGCATAAAAATCGAGCAAAATCTGTCGTACCGCGGGCATTTTGACAGACCGACGCGCTCAGAATTCGCCAGTCATACATGCGACTCTGCGAGAGGCTCTTCGAAGAGTTCGAAGGGCCAAGGAAGGACACTGAACCAGGAACAGGAGCTCGATTCCTGAATTTATTTGAAAGAGAACGTACGCGAAAATTCTGCTTTTACAGAAAAAGTTGAAGTTGATTGATTAAAGCCATACGAGAGCCAATCAACTTGCAACTTTTCTGTAGGACCAGAATTTTCGCATACATTTTCTTTTTTGAATAAATTCAGGAATCGAGCCCCAGGACAACGCTGTCCACGCGGTTCATGCGGTGCTATGATGGGCGGCGCAAGGATTCGCCGCGATCTATGGAGCGACGAGCAGCGAGCAGAAGATGACGCTACGACTCGAACGTCACTACCACGAGTACCACGACTGAACACAAGGAGGATTTAGCACACCAGGAGGATCCTACGCACCAGAGAAGGATCCTATAGATACACACCAGGAAAATTCTACACACCAAGGATACTATCTTTTCCTGAAGAAGAAAAAGAAAACGGCACTTTTCAGCGCCCATTTTTTAATTATAAAACAGGAACTCTCTGTTCGCAATCATAAGCCCATATATTATATGTATAAACAGCTGATTATGGACAAAGTCTGCTCGGTTTTTGCTGCCAATCTGTTCTCAGGTCGTGCGCGCAGGCTCTGCTCGGTTTTTGCTGCCAATCTGCTGCCAGGTTATGAATGCAGGCTCTGCGCGGTTTCTGCTGGCAATCTGCTTACATTGCCTGTCAGCAGGCTCTGTCGACAGAACGCGAGCTTAATGCGGACACAGATGGCTATGGTTTTGGTGTGGATTCTGATCAAATTTGCTGCCAATCTGCGCGCATCCTGCTAACATTTTGCTATCTGGGGACTAACACATCAAAAATATAGGTTAAATTAAGGGGGAACCTGCTTTAGAACGCTTCAAAAACATAATTTTTGCGATTTTTTTTCTCGGCTCCAATAAAACGAATCTTTTCTAAACTTCTGGGCTGTTTTTAGTACACATTTTGACATTAACAAAAAAAATTTTTTTATACAAAAATATTGATCTTTAAAATTTTTTTGTTAATGTCAAAATGTGTACTAAACAAAAAATTTTTTATACAAAAATATTGATCTAAAAATTTTTTTGTTAATGTCAAATGTGTACTAAACAGCCCAGAAGTTTAGAAAGATTCGTTTTATTGGAGCCGAGAAAAAAATCGCAAAATTTATGCTTTTTGAAGCGTTCTAAAGCAGGTTCCCCCCTTAAAAGAGACTGCTGCACTACAGATTCCGAGTTTGAAAATACACATAACTTGCGTAAAAATTTAGCAGAATCAGTGAACGATACTCTAAACGGAAGTCGTCGAAGTTTCATTGAAGGATTTACGTTGAACAAGAAATATATAATTCGTACTTCCATGACAAATTGGTTATGATAGCGGCGTTGACGAGAACGGTAATGATCGGATGTAAAACCGACAGTCCCTGAACACAGACCACTAACGCGAAGCCGA